>SJYX01012696.1:125651-157391 GCA_006410675.1 Oreotragus oreotragus | reverse complement strand
TGCATTTTCTTGGCAAAACTCTATTAGCCTTTGCCCTGCTTCATTCCATATTCCAAGGCCAAATTTGCCTGTTACTCCAGGTGTTTCTTGACTTCCTACTTTTGCATTCCAGTCCCCTATAATGAAAAGGACATCTTTTTTGGGTGTTAGTTCTCAAAGGTCTTGTAGGTCTTCATAGAACCATTCAACCTCAGTTTCTTCAGCGTTACTGGTTGGGGCATAGACTTGGATTACTGTGATATTGAAAGGTTTGCCTTGGAAACAAATAGAGATCATTCTGTCGTTTTTGAGATTGCATCCAAGTACTGCATTTCGGACACTTTTGTTGACCATGATGGCTACTCCATTTCTTCTGAGGGATTCCTGCCCGCCGTAGTAGATATAATAGTCATCTGAGTTAAATTCACCCATTCCAGTCCATTTTAGTTTGCTGATTCCTAGAATGTCAACGTTCACTCTTGCCTTCTCTTGTTTGACCACTTCCAATTTGCCTTGATTCATGGACCTGACATTCCAGGTTCCTATGCAATATTGCTCTTCACAGCATTGGACCTTGCTTCTATCACTAGTCATATCCACAGCTGCGTATTGTTTTTGCTTTGGCTCCATCCCTTCATTCTTTCTGGAGTTATTTCTCCACTGAAGGATTAGAATACTACTACCGGGCTTACATTTACTGATACAATGAAAAATGAAGTGTTTTATTCCAAGGTCTTAGGGTAAATAAAATCTTTATAAGATAACTTCACAGTCTCACAATTATAATTTCTCCTTTTTTTTTCTTCTCATGAAAAAATGCAGTCTGATTATCATTTGGAGGTGTTTTGGAACATCTCCCCACTCTCCCAGAAAGATGGTAATGCCAGAGTCTTGTATGCCTTATCAATATCTTGTATAATTAGTAGAATCATACTGAGATTTTTTTCTACCTAAAGTCGTCAAGTGGTGCTTCCTCTGAGACATCTGCGTAGGTATTGTCTTGGATGTACTATTGGGTCCTTTTAAATTTGCTGTTTCTATGTTTATGGCTCCTTTTCTGCTTGGTTATTGTCTGTGACCACTGCTGATGATCACTCTTCTTGTGCTATAATTTTCAGGGTGGACCAACAAATCCAGTTGTCTATCAGCTGGTGAATGGATAAGCAAATGGGGTATATCTATGTGATGAAATATTATTCAGCCACGAAAAGGAACAAAGTACTTATACATGCTTCAACATGCTGCTGCTAAGTTGCTTCAGTCGTGTCCTACTCTGTGTGACCCCATAGATGGCAGCACACCAGGCTCCCCCGTCCCTGGGATTCTCCAGGCAAGAACACTGGAGTGGGTTGCCATTTCCTTCTCCAATGCATGAAAATGGAAAGTGAAAGTGAAGTCACTCAGTCGTGTCTGACTCTCAGCAACCCCATGGACTACAGCCTACCAGGCTCCTCCGTCCATGGGATTTTCCAGGCAAGAGTACTGGAGTAGGTTGCCTTTGCCTTCTCTGCTTCAACATGAACAAACCTCAGAAATATTCTGCTAAGTGAAAGGTGACTGACAGAAAAGATGACATAGTGTACACTTGCATCTGTGTGCAATGTTCAGAGTATATATAACTCTGAACATAGGGACAGAAAGCAAAATAGTGGTTCCAATGGTAGCAATGGGAAATGATTGCAAATGGACATGAGATTTTGGGAATGGGGTGATAGAAATTATTTAAAATTGTGCCAGTCATATAACTCTTCATCTATACTAGTAACTGTATAAACATAAATATACTAATACTCACTTAAAATGGGTAACTTTTATGGTATGTGAGTTATACCTCAATCCAGCTTTTTAAAACGCACATATCCTTTGAACGCACAGTTAGATTTCTAGGAGTTCTTCGGAAGTATTTATCTGTACAAAGATTGTTGTTCAAAGATAATGGAGCATTTCTCATAATTTCTCTAGGAAACAACCCAACTATATTGCAGTAGTTTGCTAGATTAAGTATAATACATCCCTACTCCCCATTATTTACAATAATGCACGTCTTTTAAAATAATGTGTGTGTGCTTAGTCACTCAGTTGTGTCCAACTGTTAGTGACGCCATGGACTATAACCCACCAGGCTCATCTGTCCATGGGGATGCTCCAGGCAAGCATACTGGAATGGGTTGCCATGCCTTCCTCCAGGGGATCTTCTCAACCCAGGGATCGAACCCAGGTATCCCACATTGCTGGCAGATTCTTTACCATCTGAGCCACCAGGAAAGCTATTAATATTTTATTTACTTATACAGAAATAAGACTTTGAAGCTATACTGTTACATAAAAAAGTAAATTACAGAACAATATGTGTCATATAATCCCATTTACATGAAAAATTAAAAGTCTATTATCCATGCTGCTGCTGCTGCTGCTAAGTTGCTTCAGTCGTGTCCGACCCTATGCGACCCCATAGACGGCAGCCCACCAGGCTCCCCCATCCCTGGGTTTCTCTAGGCAAGAATACAGGAGTAGGTTGCCATTTCCTTCTCCAATGCGTGAAAGTGAAAGTGAAGTCGCTCAGTCATGTCCGACTCTTAGCAACCCCATGGACTGCAGCCTACCAGGCTCCTCCGTCCATGGGATTTTCCAGGCAAGAGTACACATCTATATAAATGCTTTTATTTTTTTTACTTTTTTTTTTTAAGACAGGACATTTATTTACCATCTCAGTGGTGGTTACTACTAAGGGAGGGAAAGGAATTTGGGTCAGAAATAAAGGGGGGCTTCCTAGTTTAATTTGTGTAGATTTTTACTAATTTTTCACAGTTAAAAGGTGTTCTTGAGTCACCTTGAGTATTTAAGTATTCTTGAGTATTTAAAAGGTCATAGAAAGCAAAGGAAAATCTTGAAAAAGTGTTTCACACAAAATTATCTTCAGAACTATACAATACTCATTTCATAATTATTTGCATATAGAGTATGTGGTAAAAAATTACAATGGAATGATTTCAGTGTTTTCAACAGCAAAGTAAAAGTGACTTTTAAGAAACTGTCAAGAATCCAATTATTTTAAGCACACAGACCTGTAATTGAAGTAGAGTCAAAGGAAAAGAGGGTCCAGGGAAGGAATAAAGAGAAGCATTGACTCCAGAATGGCAGTGAGGAATGTTTCAATTTTTTGCTGACCCCCAGGGTTCTTGACCTCCTTAATCAATAGAAATTGATCAGAGACCAGACAAGAAACTCAGGAAGGCTTTATTGAGGCCGCTGCTGCAGCAGGGGGCAGCAAGAATCAGAACAGTTATTGCCCTTGGTCGCTTCCTGAATTGAGGTGGTGAGCTGGTTCGTCATATGGGGTTAGGGTAGGGCCAGGCCCGGGAGCCAGCCAGAGGGGTGGCTTGGGTGGCTTGCACACTGCATTGTTGGTGTTGAGTGCAGGGGGCATGTGCAGTCCTCTGCTTTTGTTCCCAGTACCCTGTTTTTGCAGCCATGAAATTAAAAGACGCTTACTCCTTGGAAGAAACGTTATGACCAACCTAGATAGCATATTCAAAAGCAGAGACATTACTTTCCCGACTAAGGTCTGTCTAGTCAAGGCTATGGTTTTTCCAGTAGTCATGTATGGATATGAGAGTTGGACTGTGAAGAAGGCTGAGCACCGAAGAATTGATGCTTTTGAACTGTGGTGCTGGAGAAGACTCTTGAGAGTCCCTTGGACTGCAAGGAGATCCAACCAGTCCATTCTGAAGGAGATCAGCCCTGGGATTTCTTTGGAAGGAATGATGCTAAAGCTGAGACTCCAGTACTTTGGCCACCTCATGCAAAGAGTTGACTCACTGGAAAAGACTGATGCTGAGAGGGATGGGGGCAGGAGGAGAAAGGGACAACAGAGGATGAGATGGCTGGATGGCATCACTGACTCAATGGACGTGAATCTGAGTGAACTCCGGGAGTTGGTGATGGACAGGGAGGCCTGGTGTGCTGCGATTCATGGGGTTGCAAAGAGTCAGACACGACTGAGCGACTGAACTGAACTGAACTGAACTGAACCCTGTTTTTGCTCCTGGCTCTTCAGAAGTGCTAATAGGGTTTTTTTTTTTTTGTCTTTTTGTATCTTATTCTTCATAATTTGCCCCAACTGTGCATGCACAGTTATTTTTAGTCCTCAATAATTTGTATTTTGTTGAGGAGATGTTTTTCCAGGTGTAGGCATTGTAGCAAAGGGCCCTAGGTGCCAGGTCCCAGCCTGTCTTACAGTGATGAACCAGAGACCTAAGCTGGGGCTCCTTGTAAGGGGTCCACTTGCAGGCTTCAGCCTAAAAACAACTCTGCTCTTTAAATGTTTCCTCTGCTGTTGGAATTTAAGGTAGTGTGGCTATAGTATTGGTTTTTCCCATGTTTGTTTTTGTTGGCTGAGATCAAGGAGACTGGGAACTTGGGGACATGTAACTTGGTAATGAATTACCAGTACCCTCTGCAAGCAGGGCCTTGGGAGCTTTAGGTTGACCAGTCACAGTCTTCCTGGCACATATTCTCTTTTGGATGATGGTGAAAGTTCTATTCACCTTCTCTCTTGCTTCCAGGTGGAGATTTCATTCTATTACTAATCCTTTTTTTTTTTTTTTCTGCTTCTTCTGGATGAAGGCTTAAAATTTAAACTCAGACTCAGCCATAAAAAAGAATGAAATCCTACCATTTGCAGCAACATGGATGGACCTAGAGACTGTCATCCTAAGTGAAGTTAGAGAAGAACAAATATTATGTGATATCACTTCCATATGGAATCTAAAACTTAGCACAAATGAACTTATTTACAAAACAGAAACAGACTGACAGCCGTGGAAAACATATCTGGTTACCAAAGGCGAATGAGGGGAGGGATAAATTGTGATATTGGATTACCAGATGCATACTACTATATATAAAACAGAGAAACAACAAAGATTTACTGTAGTACACAGGGAGCTATATTAAATAAGTTGTAGTAAACTATAATGGAAAAGTATAGGAAAAAAAAGACTTGATATATAAATGTATACATGTAACAATCACTTTGCTGTGTACCTGAAATTAACACATTTTTTTCACAACAACTATACTTCAATAAAAAAGTAAATAAATTTTTTAACAAAAGATTTCAGCTTAGAAGAGGAGTTAGCCAAGAAATGGAGAAATGTTGGCCCTTTCCAAAGGGCTAATAGGCCTTGGAATGGAGGCTGGCTTAGAAGAGAATTCATGCTGGAGAAAATAGACAGCAGTGCCAATTGTCCTGACTTCCCTGTTGAAGTGGGAGATGTGATCACATGCATACCACCTTGGTCATTTCTCCATGGTCATTTACTTGTTCAAGAGATTTCAGAAAACCATCACATCTATGTCAGTCAGGTACCAACAAAGAGGGGTCACCATGATCAAAACATCTACTGAACCACTGAGCAAAAATCTTACACAGTGAACTGTGAACCAGAATTGGGTTCATATGTAGACTCTTTAGAGCTGGAATTCAACCTAGGACTTTCACAAGGAGAAAATTCACGGTATAAACTCAAATAAGCAAAGGCAATTTTCTGGCTAAAACTCATAAATTGGCTTTAATTTGATGAGCTGGTTATCCCCATTTCTCTCTCCTTCTGCAGTGATTTCAGTGTTTCTCAAAGATAAGCCCCCAGATCGATCACCTAAAAGTACTTACTGAAGACATTTACAAGATATTTTGCAACAAGCCAGTTCCAGCCCTAGGGTATTTATAATCTTGTTCAGCCATAAGACATTGCATGGGATGTAACAAATAATAGCAAGCATTAAATTAAATAAAAGACCACATGAATACCGAGAAGATAAGGCCTATAGGAGCAAATTAAGAAAAGAAAATAAATACACTAAATTAAGTGGTGTTATTGCTACACAGATGGTCTCATAAATGTTCTCTGAGAGGAAGCAGTGGAAAGGAACCGTTCAAGTAAAGTTTTAAATGAAATGTGCATCTTATTTATCCTTGATCTTCCTCTTTGCTTCACTGTCTCTTGAAAAAAAATAAAATAAAAAGAATGGACAGTTTGAAAACCCAAGTTCTTCTGAATATCAGTGATAAGAGAGTGGAGTGTGGCAAAGAGGGCATAGCAAGTAAACCCTCAGCCCCACCATGCACAACAGTTTGTAGCATTGCCAGGTGATGAATGACATTGTTTGTTTCCAAAGAACTGCCTGAGATACTGAAGGTTAGGCTGTGGGTGAGTTTAGATTTGCTTCCTAGCATGAACCCTGAAGAGCTGTGCAGTTTGCGGTGGCATGATTAATACCAAGTAAGTAGCAAGCTTTCCCCATGTGCCTGGAGTGGGTACACAGGAACGAACAGGGTTCCAAGGAAGCATGCATTTCAGGTTCTTTGTTTTTAACCACAATGCTCAAAGATGGGCTACAAAATCATGTTCAGTCTCTGTTGTTTGGGAGCTTAAAATCTCACAAGGAGCCAAATGTTATCCAAAGAATCAGACAATGTGACAGCTGGGGTGTGTGCTGTGATCACTGCCCCGCCCCCGCCCCTGCCCAGGCCCAAACAGTCAGGAGACCAGGCAGTAACAGTGAATCCACAGGCAAGACACATCAGCGAATCTAGCCAATTAGAAGCTACTGTTGTAGTTGTTCAGTCGCTACGTCGTGTTCAATTCTTTGTGACCCCATGGACTGTAGCACACCAGGCTCCTTTGTCCTCCACCATCTCCTGGAATTTGCTCAAACTCATGTCCAGGGAGTCAGTGATGCCATCCAACCATCTCATCCTCGGTCACCCCCTTCTTCTCCTGCCTTCAATCATTCTCAGCATCAGGGTCTTTTCCAATGAGCTGGCTCTTCACATCAGGTGGCCAAGTTCAGAAAGATCAAAGGCAAGGATGAGGAGAACAAGATTGAATGCATGTAATTACCCTTTCTTTTCCACATTTTATTCTTCAGCCAAGGACATTAACCTATAGTCTGAGACTTGGATGATTCCGAATGTAGGCTGTTTACTCATACTGATGAGTTGTTCATTTTAAAAATAAGTCCCCTCCTCCCTCATCCTCAACACAACTTGTTAACTACACCCCCTCCTCCTTCTCACATAGTGAAACAGAAAAGGTATTTATATTGGTTTTTCTTTCTTTCTTTTGGCTGCACTGCACAGCATGTGGGATCTTAGTTCTCCAACCAGGGATAAAACCAGTGTCCCCTGCATTGGATAAGTGCAGAGTCTTAACCACTGGACTGCCAGGGAAGTCCCTAAGATATTTTAAAGGTTGATCAAACCTTATCCAGTCAGGTGAGTTTTTCTTCACAAACCTGCAACCGTGAGACTCTCATCAACTTGCTGTGTTGGAGATGGTGACTTTACCATATTTCCGCGAATGGCCTGCATCTTACTCAAGATCTCGGGGAAGCTGACCATCCAAGCTGCGCTGGCCTTTTCTGTACTTGCTGCATTGTCTTCCTCCTGTCTTATTGGGCCCGTCGTGGCTTTTGGCTCTGGCTTTGCAGTGTCACACCTGTCCCTGTTCTTTGATGGAGGACAGGCATCCAGGGAAGCCCAGCGAGGGAGCCTTCAGGTGGAGGGGTGGCCAGTCCAGAAATTCCGAAGAGACACTTCTTTCCTGAGTCCACCCTCTCCTCTCTCAAGGATTCGTTTATTGAGTGCCTGCTGTATGCTAGCCAGCATGAAGGTCGAATCTGAGTATGATAGAGGTCCCTATTCTGGAGCTTATGCTCCTTGGAGGCCCTTCAAGTAAACAAGTGTCCTCAACATGCAAGGAACCTCCCGGGTGTTGACCTTAATAGACGTGGATATATATAGTAAGTATTGTAGGAACCACAAAAAAAGAAAAAAAGGGGGGGAGTTTTCTAAGAGAGTATGAGGGAAAGTCAAATCCAGGCGTCACAAGAAAATCCCATGGTCTTGTCTGCGTCACTATAGGAACACACCTATAGGCTCACACACATTTGTGTACGAGTCAAACGCAGTGATCCAAAGCCATGGTCAACTCCTGGGCCTCCTTTCCCCAGCTTGAAACTAACTTTGATTCATTCTCTCCAGCTGACAGCATGAACCAGGAGGTATTTGGGGATGTCTGCCTTCAGTAGAAGGGCTGTGTGTGTGAGAGAGAGAAAGAGAGAGAGAGATGGGATTCACATTGGATGTTGGATTGGTGTTTGTGGGAAACATGAGTGAGCAAGAGTAAGCTTAGGAGCCCAGGCTCTTGTTTGAATCTCAGCCCCTCCATTTTCTAGCTTTTCAATCCTGAGAAAATAAAATCTCTGGTCTCAGTTTTCTCGTCTGAACAGTGGGGATAATGAGCAGATCTGTGTCAGTGAGTCATGTGAGTTTCACAGGAGTCAGCGCATGTGAAGCACATAATAAACAGGAGCGGCTGTGATGGTTTCTGTTCTTTGTGTCTGTGGTCTCTAGCTTGTATTTATGAGCAAGTGCAGGCTTGGTCAGCAGAGACTCCTGTGCCAGATGGCTTCAGGACTGTGCTGCTTACAGAATCAATGCCCAGGGCCAAGGCGATCCCAGTACAAGACTCTGCCTCATGATGTGATTTAAAGACGTAACATCCACCTGCTCCTGGAATTACTCTTCTAAAAGCCTATAGCATTCTTTATTATTTTTTTAATGGGAGTATAATTGCTTTACAATGTCGTGTTAGTTTCTGCTCTACGATGAAGTGAATCAGCTATATGTATACGTATATCCCCTCCCTCTTGGACCTCCCTCCCACCCCTCCCTCTTCCCACCCATCTAGGTCATCACAGAGCACCGAGCTGAGCTCCCTGTGCTGTACGGCAGCTTCCCACTAGCTATCTGTTTTACACATGGTCGTGCATATATGTCAGTCCTATTCTCTTAGTTCATCCTGCCCTCCCTTCCCTCTCCTCTATGTCCACCTGTCTATTCTGTACATCTGCGTCTCTATTCCTGCCCTGCAAATAGATTTAATTCCCACCACGGTCTAAATCTGTGAAAATTCCAGTGTGCTGTTACCTGGGGAGAGAGAATACTTACCCTCTCGTGTGTGGCACAGACACCTCGATGCACCCTTAAGTCCTAGGAACAGGACAGATCCTTTTGGGCTGGGGAAGAGAGGAGACAGACTAGGCCATGAGCCAAGGACTTGTGGAAGCTAAGCAGAAACCCTGAGGAGGCAGGAGCAGGAGGGTGGCTGGTGTGGATGGAGCAGAGGCAAAGGCATGTGGGGCTTGGGGGCTGGTATTTGGAGCATGTTGTTGGTGCACAATAGGTGCTCAATAAATACCTGCCATGGAAAGACGGGGCCTAGAAAGAGGCACCTTGGGCACTGGCAGGTGTGGGCTGTCGTCAGTGTGCCCTCGGCTGGCCTGGCTCAGCAGAAGTCAGGGAGCCAGTAAGGGAGGTCCCTGGAAGTGTTGCCGGCTCATTCTAAGGCCCAGGGATGCCTCTGTCCCTATGCCCCTTCTCACCATGGCAGGACCCTAATTCAGATGCTTCTAGAAAGCAAGGCTTCCCTGGGGGTCATCTTCAGTGACAAGGCAAGGCAGTCACATGGAACCTCTGTGCACGTCCACTCTGGCGAGGGGAAGGCTGGTGGCCTCAGGCTTCTAAATTTGATCCTTTCTGCTAGGCTGTTTTAATCTGCAGAACTGAGTGGTCATGAGGCGTAAATGAAATAATAAAAATCAAGCCCTGGCTTAGGGCACAGTCTCTATAGATCCACTAAGGAGGGGGCTGACTGCTGCTATTACTGCCCTCAAAAGTGATGCAAGGGACTACCCTGGTGGTCCAGTGGCTATGACTCTGCGCTTCCAGTGCAGGGGGCATGGGTTCCATCCCTGGTTGGGGAACTAGGCTTCCCACAGGCTCTGTGGCACAGCTTAGAAAGAAAGAAAGAAAGAAAAAAAAAATTTATTTTTTTTAAGATGCAAGATGCTGCCCTCTACTGTGCATCAGCAGAACTTTAAATTTTTAGTTAGAATTGAAATTAATTAATGAATTTAGTATTATTTCCCCTGTTGGCCCTAAGATTTTTTTTTTCAGGATATCCATTTTCTGTTCTTGATCTGGGGTGTCTAATGGAAGTCAAGCACGTCCGGCTGATGGGCTAGCCTCCCGCACAGAGAGCAGAGGCCCTCTCTTCCGGTCCCATAGCCCCTTTTCCTGTGGGGCGGTGGGTGAGTCCCTGGGCCTCCGGATGCGCAGTGTTTCTCATCTGTAAACTGATGAAAACGGCTACCCAGCCCTTTTCAGTCTACAGCAAGTCTGAGGAGCACAGTTTCACCCGTTCATTCATTCACCCGACCAATCCGTGGTGGAGCCCGCTGAGTAGCAGCCCTGGATCCCTTGAGAGGAAGGAGGTTGGGGGTGGGGGACTGCCATCCGGGAACCAGGGACCCAGGAGGAAATAGACTGACACGCAAAATGAACAAGCCATGGAACCATTTCTCAAGGGACTCCTTCCTCCATTCTTGGCTTCCAGCCTTTTTCCTTTCCTAAAGGAAATTATTTTCTGAAACACAAATGTGGACATCACTGCCTTGCTCAGAAACCGGCTCCCTGTTCAATATAATAAGGTCCAGTTTCTCTGTCTGGACGTTTCTCTATTCTGGCCGCTCCATCAAGCTGCTTCCGGTGTTTTGAACTCATAACAGGTGGCCTTGGCTGGGCATCAGGCGCACTGCTAAGTGCTTTATCTGTTCATCTTTGCCACAGCCCAAGAGCTCCTGTCACTACCCTCTGCTTATCGATGGGGAAACCAAGGCAGGGAGGAGCCAAGGAACTGGCCTGAGGCTGCGCAGCTTGTAAAGAGCAGGTCCCTGGAGCTCAGACCCAGGTCCCACTTACGGCAGAGCCTGGTTGGCTTCTGTGCCACGCTGCCACCTAGCTTCCGGCTTCTGCACCTCTGTTCACATCGGGTGTGTGGGCCGTCTGGTGAAATCTCATCAATTACTCATGAGGCAGCTCAGAGGTCCTGAGCACCAGACTGCCCCTCACATCCATGGCCCTGCTCTGCCACCCCCAGCCCTGGAAGGGCCCCTGCCTGGGTCAAAGCTTATCACCTGTGGCGGAGTTCGTACTCATTTGCCTCCCTGGACATGTGACCGGGATCTCATCCACACCTGTAGTGGCCTGAACTAAACACAGGTTTGCTGAATGGCAGGAAATGAACAGCTCAGGAGAGAACGCCCTGCACGCTGGAAAGCCTCAGAGAATCAGAAGTCAGCAGATGCTTTTAAAATGCTTTTATAAAATGCAAACGGATATAGGAGATGCAATGTTCGCTTGTGCCTGAGCATTTCTTGGTCTTGATTTTAGTATTACAATTCAGGATGGCTTCTGCCATTTTAACCAGGGTTCACTCTCTGGGGAAGTGATTGTGTTACTTACTGAAAAAGAGGCTTGAAACTATCCTGACACAGATTTTGCACAAAGGCGACCTTGAGGGAATTCCCTGGTGGTCCACTGGCTAGGATTCTGTGTTGCCAGTGCAGGGGGCCTGGGTTCAATCTCTGATCAGGGAACTAGGTCCCACATACCGCAACTAAGACCTGGTGCAGCAAAATTGTTTGTTTGTTTGTTTTAAAGGCAACCTTGACCCTACTGACAGAGCTTCAAGTAGCTTCAGTGCAGTGACTTGGACTGGGAGAAAAGTTTTTTCTTCATCCTTTACCTCACCAGGAAATGGGTAGGACATGGTCTCGGATTCATGCACTTGGTTCTGTCTGGGGCTCTGCCCCTCACTGACTGTTCCTTATTAAACTTCTCAGTGAAACAAGGAGTTCCCCAAATGATTTCTGGGATTCCTTCAAATCCTAGGGTTCTTAGATTCAGATCTTGGCTCTGCAGTCTCATTGCTTAGAGTCATTTAATTGATTTTAGAAAGCGGTTTCCTTGGCTATAAATTGGAGCTGGCTTAAATTATCAGAAGTCTGTGGGCATTGTGGATAAATATGCATGTAAATTGCCCTTGCAATTAAAAATCTAACAAAGGGGGACTTCCTGGTGGTCCAGTGGCTAAGACTTCGCACTCCCAATGCCAGGTGGGCCCGGGTTTGATTCCTGGTCAGGGAACTGGTTCCCACATCCTGCAACTAAGGGTTCACACTCTACAATTAAAGATCCCCGCGTGCCACAACTGAGACCGGTGCAGTCAAATAAATAGTTATTTTTAAAAAAATCTAATAAATGGAAAGTACTAAAGAGTGCAGTGTGTTGTCAGAGGTAAGTTCCAAAGGATGGCTCCCCATGGCAGCAGTCAATTTTCTCTTGTTAGAAGACTAGTTAGATAGGTGAAACCTGGAGTCCTTTTTTGAGGGAGGCTGTGTGACAAAATGAGATTTATATAGTCTGTGACGATAGAAACTGCATCCTTTGTTCTCCAACTAGATTGTCTTCCTCTTTCTCTGGTCTTCACTTTCTCTCAATTCATCATATCTATCTGATCTTCCCGAATAATAGTTCTAGACTCAAAAACGAGTAACCGTAATGCCTTTTGTGACTGCAAATGAAAATTGCTTTATATG
The DNA here is from genome assembly GCA_006410675.1 of Oreotragus oreotragus. Classification (NCBI taxonomy): domain Eukaryota; kingdom Metazoa; phylum Chordata; class Mammalia; order Artiodactyla; family Bovidae; genus Oreotragus; species Oreotragus oreotragus. Next base: position 144,905 of record SJYX01012696.1, on the reverse strand, counting down.
AAATAATTTGGAATCAGGGAGAAATTATAACATTAAAAAACAAAATTTTCTGAAATAATGTTATGTGCTTGGCTGTTGTAAATAGTGCTGCTATAAACACTGGGGGGCATGTATCTTTTTGAATGAACCTGGGTCATGGGAGCATGAGTGTTTGCTTTATAATTATTTACAACACAGGCATTCTGTATATACTCTTCTTAGTATGAAATCTTCTTCCCAGCATATGTGGGAAGGAGAAAGAAACCAGGAGCTTTCACAATATGATGGTCTTGAAGAAAGGATCTCTAGTTTCACCTCTCAGCAGGCCTCTCTCCCTCTGCCCTGCAGTACTATCTTGCCTATTAACCAGCTTTCCCTGCGGGTTCTAGCAACTGCCAATACGCAGTGGCGTGAATACAATTTGTTCTGAGGAACAAAGGTAAGGTAATTAGGGTGCATTCACATTGCAGCAAAAGGAATTAGATTAGATTTGCTTCACCTGTTACTTGTTTAAATCAATAGCACTGGCAACCATTGTAATAAATCTGTAGGATGGCCTTACCACATTTGGCCATGCAAACCTCAGACCCCCTTATCTTCATCTCCTTTTACTAGACCCTTATTGGGAGGCTGATCGAGTACAAGCATCTGTTGATAGGAGATTTTATTTGGAATTCACTTAAAAGCCCAGATCCCTATAAAAATGGAACAAACAGAGGTTATAAGGGGAGGAGAGCTCATGCATAATAAATTACCCTTCACTTTCACTTTGTAATTTCTTTTGGCCCTAATCTCTATTTTCATGTCTGCATTAAACATGGCAGAGATTTGTCTGCCTGTGAGGGCTGTGGGGGCACTGGAGTGTGAGGCCCTTGAAAACTGGACTCTCCCCTGTTCTTAGAGGAAGAAGTACTTTGGGATGCTCCTACTAGAAATTTCGAAGGGGGACCTTCAGTGTATCATTTGGGGAGGTAAAGTCCATGCAACAGTGTCTTATTTCCGTCAGTTTCTTCTATAAGGGGTTTTATTGTTATTTTAATAGGATGGATATGTTTCTTTGAAAAGAGCACCATGTAAGGGAATGAATAAATAACTAGTAAGTAAGATTTAAATTCATTCTAATAACAGACTGTCTTAGTTATTTCCCTCCAGACATTGGACATGCCCCATGTTATTCTGTAGCACCAGTGCCTAGTGTGGTAGGAGCCACTGGTGGGGACTGGAGCCACTGGTGGGGACTCACTGAATCACATTGAATGAATGATGGATAAGATGAACGCTGAGTCCGGCATCCAGGCTTTCATTAGTGCTCTTTCCTGACCATACTTTCAGGATCCCTGGATCCGGAGACTTTTCCCCCAGCTTGTTATTCTGTTAATTTTGAGTGGAAAAACAGTAACAGTTTTCCATTGCACCCAGCACTAAGGTCATCAGTAACCTGAGGCTGAGTTTGTGGTATTAGGATCTTAAAGATCAAGATTCTGTTTGTATCTGAAATAAAAAATCGAGTTGTGCTAATTCATGTGGAATAGCACATCACATCTTTTCCCATAAAATGAGATTATTAAGTGAATTGTAAATATAATGGGTGAGTTTAGATGGCCTCTCAAGGAAATTAAAAGAGATATCCTCTACTTCAGGCTCCAAAGCTTTGGATCTCTTCCTTCAGTTCAGTTCAGTTGCTCAGTCGTGTCCGACTCTGCGACCCCATGGAATGCTGCGCACGCCAGGCCTCCCTGTCAAATCCCTTGGTGGTTGTCAAAACCAATTTCTGGGCCCTGAAAATAAAAGCAAACAAGCACCTGTCCATAGGGGTCACTCATCATGCCTCCCAAACATAAATTTCTGTGAAATAGAACCATACGAGTGGGAATTTAAGGCAATGTGTAGTTAGTGAGAAATATTTTTCTTTTTGCTAGGCTGTGTATGAAATTGAATGGTTATGAAAGCAGTCTGCCTTCACTGCAGGCACACAGATTTGGAGGTCAAGCACAGATGCCCTCCACAGAAGCACAGGGCCAGGGCCTGCTGAGGGTTGTAGTGCCCGAGAACCTCCTTGGCCTCTCAAATATCAAAGTGCCCAGGAATCAATACCTGTGCTCCGCCAGTATGTCTACTGAACCAGAGCCAATAGCATCAGTGAGTAACTTCCTAGGAAATGTCTCTTTTTCCTTCCTTCTTTCCTCTCTCCTCCGTCCCTCCCTCTTTCTTTGTTCTTGTTTTGATTTATAACAAGAGCACCGTGGCTGAATTTTTTACAAGCATTTGACAAAAACCCCACCACAGCCTAGAACATCAACATTCATCTTCTGGATAACGTGTGCCAGTCAACCGTTTCCCTGCTGACCAAAAAAGAGGCTTCCAGCTCCCTGCAGGGGCAGGAATACACAGAAACAAGACCATAAAAGTGCATTTCAAGCTGGAGTGAAGGGCCATGAGGTGTTGAGGCAGGGGGAGTTCGTGGTTTCCCAGGTAAGCAGATCTAGAGTTAAATCCTGTTTCATTTATGCATTTACTCAGAAAATATTTGAATATATGAATATCTGTCCTATTGGCCAGATTCTGTTCCAGGCATCCATGGTATATCAGTAGACAGAGAAATTTCCTATTTTCATTGAACTTGCAAGCTCATAGAGCATGCAAAAGACAATGCAACCAAATTACTATGTTTTGTTGATCTGGGGGAAGTACAGAGTTTCACCATTAGCTGCTCTGAATTTGGGAGGCTTTCTGTAATCACAGGGCATCTTACAATTGCTGTCGGCCAGGCAGCTGCCTTTAAGTATGTCATCAGCTGCGACTGTGCTGAGCAGAGTTGTGAAATAGGAGCGGGGCAGGTTCACAGCCGTTATCGCGAGAGTATTGGCACGAGACCCAGAAAGCGACCGTTCGAGATCCCGCTGTGCCAATGGTCAGCCTAGCAGTGGCGGTACTCGCGGCAGAAAGTGTGAGAGGCGGATTACAGCCTTCTCCCCGGGGGCCTCCGGGTGCTCTGGCGGCCTCAGGCCAGCAGGTGAACCGGGGGGCCGTGGGGACAGGCCAGGGGCTGTGTCTCACACGGCTGCCCGTTGGTCGGGTCCAAGCCTGGAAGTGACCGTGAACCTCTTCCCGGTCCTCGCCTGTGAGACTTGATGGCGACGTTAGTCGTCTCCACGGGTCACCGTCCACAGAAGCCCCAGCAACGGAAGGATACACACACTGCCATTCAGGTAATGCCTTCAACCAGCTTCAGTCTCTCCATTCAAGTTTCAGAAATAAATCCGGCTTAGATGAGTTGTCTAACCCCGGGAGGTCAGGGTTAAATTGCAGGGACATTGTGTGTCATTACTTCGGGTCCACCTCTGTGGTCCGGGCTGTTCTAAGAAGAGCAATCATTGTGAGTTTGGAATTAACCCAATTGGTATTAGCTACAACACGTATTCCTATTGATCTTGTACAAAGGATTCTCTCCAGTTAAATGAAAAGCCTGGGGGCTGGTGGGGTCCTGGGTGCCTGGGTCCCTCATTGATGATGGCTGGGCAGGGGCTTGGATCTGAGGGGGCTGCCAGCTGAGATCTACTTCTTCAGCAGGGCCTAGGTGCTAGCAGGACGACCCAGACGGGGTGGGGGGCGCGCTTCTGTCCTCTTAGCCAGGATCTGGCCCGCAGGGAGTTAAAGTCAAGCCTTAGGACCTTGCCTTTTCTAATCCGAATGGAGAATAACGTTTGGTGAAGGTTTACAGGAACATCGTGATCTGACCTTGACTTCGCCTCAAAAACAAAGGACCTGGGACTTCCCTGGTTAAGACTTCACCTTCCAATGCAGGGGATGCAGATTCAATCCCAATCCCTGGTAGCGGAACTAAGATCCTATAAACCTCATGGGCACAAAACCAAAACATAAAACAGAAGTAATATTATAACAAGTTCATTAAGGACTTTAGAAATGATCCACATCAAAAAAATCTAACAACAACAACAAAAAGAACATAAGGATCTGACACCACGAACTGCAACAACTAACCATGCCCCTTTCCTAGAAAAGGGCTTTGCTGAAAGTTCTCGGGGAGTTTGGGATTTTTAAGGCATGAGCCACCTGTCTCCTTGCAGGGGTCCTGCAATAAACCTTTCTCTGCTGCAAATTGTAACATTTTGCTATCCTTTTTCCTCACTGTGCATCAGGCACATGGACTTGGGTTTGATAACAGTTGATCATAATGTTGCTGCTCCAGTCCAGTCATGCAGATTGTTGGTATTCTATGCATAGAATTTAATAGGCCACTTAAAGATGTCTCCAAAAAGAGTCCTTAGTGATTCGGCATTGAAACAACAAGCTATGTACACTGAAAGACTTGGGAACCAACAAGCAAATACTCATTCTTGGAAGAATTACCACAATTCCATATTTTCTTTTAAAATTAAAAAAAAATGTTTTCTCACTGTTTAAAGCATTATATTCTTTTTGATCAAAATCATGTGGGTATTTAATTTTGAGGACATTAGATTTTAGGTTTTGAATTATATTATTGGATTTATAATTTCTTTATGATATTGTTAGTTTCTGCTGTACAACCCTAACCATATTTTCATATAAACAACTAACAATGTTTTGACACCTTAAGAAAGGAAGATACCTCCAAGTAGATGTAGCCATATCATATTTTATTAGTGAGCTGTGAGCTCTATTTGCAAATGGATTGCTGATCACATGTCAAGGATATCAAGGTGTAGACGACTCTTAAAACTTCTGAATTACACAAATTACCAAAGAAACTTGAGCAGTGTGACCTGACATTAAGGCATTGACTCAGCTGGCTAGTCTTCCCTTTTAGTGACACATGACCTAATGGTGTGTCTGAAGATTCTTGCTGCTTTTGATGAAATGTGGTATTTTGAATATAAGAAGTGTTGTACAGGAGAATAACGTAGGAAGGTGCCATTGCAAATGGTGTGGATTTGAAAGTGCTCACTGGGCAAGTGACATTTGAGCCAAGACCTGGAGGAACTCAAGGAAGAGCCATGCTTCCTTCCAGGGGAAGAGTGTTTGGGGAAGAAAGACTAAAATGATTTAAGGGCATACTCCAGCAAAACACAAAATAATTTAAAGCTCTCACTGGGATGTATGTTTCAGGAAGACAGAGACCATGAGCTTGTGGCTGTTAGATCTCCCTGGAGGTCAATATTTGTGGATTACATGAGTAAACTCAAAAAATGAAAAGGAATGCTATAGTGAGGGATGAAACCATTGACATTTTTTTTTTTTTTAGTCTTATAAAGATATTTATTTATTTATTTATTTTTTCTTTTTTTTTTTTTTGGTATTTATTTATTTTTTTACACGAACTCCCAAACATGAACCCCCCTCCCACCTCCCACCCCACATCTTCCCTCCAGATCATCCCCATACACCAGCCCCAAGCATCCTGCATCCTGCATTGAACATAGACTGGCAATTCATTTCTTACATGATAGTATACATATTTCAATGCTATTCTCCCAAATCATCCTTCCCTCTCCCTCTCCCTCTCCTTCTCCCTCAGAGTCCATAAGTCCGCTCTACACATCTGTATCTTTTTTGCTGTCTTGCATGCAGGGTCCTCATTACCATCTTTCTAAATTCCATATATATGTGTTAGTATACTGTATTGGTGTTTTTCTTTCTGGCTTACTTCACTCTGTATAATTGGTTCCAGTTTCATCCATCTTATTAGAACTGATTCAAATGTATTCTTTTTAATGGCTGAGTAATACTCCATTGTGTATATATACCACAGCTTTCTTATCCATTCATCCGCTGATGGACATCTAGGTTGTTTCCATGTCCTGGCTATTATAAACAGTGCTGCAATGAACATTGGGGTACATGTGTCTCTTTCTATTCTGGTTTCCTCGGTGTGTATGCCCAGCAATGGGATTGCTGGGTCATAAGGCAGTTCTATTTGCAATTTCTTAAGGAATCTCCACACTGTTCTCCATAGTGGCTGTACTAGTTTGCATTCCCACCAAAATCAGGGAACTAGGTCCCACATACCGCAACTAAGACCTGGTGCAGCAAAATTGTTTGTTTGTTTGTTTTAAAGGCAACCTTGACCCTACTGACAGAGCTTCAAGTAGCTTCAGTGCAGTGACTTGGACTGGGAGAAAAGTTTTTTCTTCATCCTTTACCTCACCAGGAAATGGGTAGGACATGGTCTCGGATTCATGCACTTGGTTCTGTCTGGGGCTCTGCCCCTCACTGACTGTTCCTTATTAAACTTCTCAGTGAAACCCTACTGACAGAGCTTCAAGTAGCTTCAGTGCAGTGACTTGGACTGGGAGAAAAGTTTTTTCTTCATCCTTTACCTCACCAGGAAATGGGTAGGACATGGTCTCGGATTCATGCACTTGGTTCTGTCTGGGGCTCTGCCCCTCACTGACTGTTCCTTATTAAACTTCTCAGTGAAACAAGGAGTTCCCCAAATGATTTCTGGGATTCCTTCAAATCCTAGGGTTCTTAGATTCAGATCTTGGCTCTGCAGTCTCATTGCTTAGAGTCATTTAATTGATTTTAGAAAGCGGTTTCCTTGGCTATAAATTGGAGCTGGCTTAAATTATCAGAAGTCTGTGGGCATTGTGGATAAATATGCATGTAAATTGCCCTTGCAATTAAAAATCTAACAAAGGGGGACTTCCTGGTGGTCCAGTGGCTAAGACTTCGCACTCCCAATGCCAGGTGGGCCCGGGTTTGATTCCTGGTCAGGGAACTGGTTCCCACATCCTGCAACTAAGGGTTCACACTCTACAATTAAAGATCCCCGCGTGCCACAACTGAGACCGGTGCAGTCAAATAAATAGTTATTTTTNATCTAACAAAGGGGGACTTCCTGGTGGTCCAGTGGCTAAGACTTCGCACTCCCAATGCCAGGTGGGCCCGGGTTTGATTCCTGGTCAGGGAACTGGTTCCCACATCCTGCAACTAAGGGTTCACACTCTACAATTAAAGATCCCCGCGTGCCACAACTGAGACCGGTGCAGTCAAATAAATAGTTATTTTTAAAAAAATCTAATAAATGGAAAGTACTAAAGAGTGCAGTGTGTTGTCAGAGGTAAGTTCCAAAGGATGGCTCCCCATGGCAGCAGTCAATTTTCTCTTGTTAGAAGACTAGTTAGATAGGTGAAACCTGGAGTCCTTTTTTGAGGGAGGCTGTGTGACAAAATGAGATTTATATAGTCTGTGACGATAGAAACTGCATCCTTTGTTCTCCAACTAGATTGTCTTCCTCTTTCTCTGGTCTTCACTTTCTCTCAATTCATCATATCTATCTGATCTTCCCGAATAATAGTTCTAGACTCAAAAACGAGTAACCGTAATGCCTTTTGTGACTGCAAATGAAAATTGCTTTATATGAAATAATTTGGAATCAGGGAGAAATTATAACATTAAAAAACAAAATTTTCTGAAATAATGTTATGTGCTTGGCTGTTGTAAATAGTGCTGCTATAAACACTGGGGGGCATGTATCTTTTTGAATGAACCTGGGTCATGGGAGCATGAGTGTTTGCTTTATAATTATTTACAACACAGGCATTCTGTATATACTCTTCTTAGTATGAAATCTTCTTCCCAGCATATGTGGGAAGGAGAAAGAAACCAGGAGCTTTCACAATATGATGGTCTTGAAGAAAGGATCTCTAGTTTCACCTCTCAGCAGGCCTCTCTCCCTCTGCCCTGCAGTACTATCTTGCCTATTAACCAGCTTTCCCTGCGGGTTCTAGCAACTGCCAATACGCAGTGGCGTGAATACAGTTTGTTCTGAGGAACAAAGGTAAGATAATTAGGGTGCATTCACATTGCAGCAAAAGGAATTAGATTAGATTTGCTTCACCTGTTACTTGTTTAAATCAATAGCACTGGCAACCATTGTAATAAATCTGTAGGATGGCCTTACCACATTTGGCCATGCAAACCTCAGACCCCCTTATCTTCATCTCCTTTTACTAGACCCTTATTGGGAGGCTGATCGAGTACAAGCATCTGTTGATAGGAGATTTTATTTGGAATTCACTTAAAAGCCCAGATCCCTATAAAAATGGAACAAACAGAGGTTATAAGGGGAGGAGAGCTCATGCATAATAAATTACCCTTCACTTTCACTTTGTAATTTCTTTTGGCCCTAATCTCTATTTTCATGTCTGCATTAAACATGGCAGAGATTTGTCTGCCTGTGAGGGCTGTGGGGGCACTGGAGTGTGAGGCCCTTGAAAACTGGACTCTCCCCTGTTCTTAGAGGAAGAAGTACTTTGGGATGCTCCTACTAGACATTTCGAAGGGGGACCTTCAGTGTATCATTTGGGGAGGTAAAGTCCATGCAACAGTGTCTTATTTCCGTCAGTTTCTTCTATAAGGGGTTTTATTGTTATTTTAATAGGATGGATATGTTTCTTTGAAAAGAGCACCATGTAAGGGAATGAATAAATAACTAGTAAGTAAGATTTAAATTCATTCTAATAACAGACTGTCTTAGTTATTTCCCTCCAGACATTGGACATGCCCCATGTTATTCTGTAGCACCAGTGCCTAGTGTGGTAGGAGCCACTGGTGGGGACTGGAGCCACTGGTGGGGACTCACTGAATCACATTGAATGAATGATGGATAAGATGAACGCTGAGTCCGGCATCCAGGCTTTCATTAGTGCTCTTTCCTGACCATACTTTCAGGATCCCTGGATCCGGAGACTTTTCCCCCAGCTTGTTATTCTGTTAATTTTGAGTGGAAAAACAGTAACAGTTTTCCACTGCACCCAGCACTAAGGTCATCAGTAACCTGAGGCTGAGTTTGTGGTATTAGGATCTTAAAGATCAAGATTCTGTTTGTATCTGAAATAAAAAATCGAGTTGTGCTAATTCATGTGGAATAGCACATCACATCTTTTCCCATAAAATGAGATTATTAAGTGAATTGTAAATATAATGGGTGAGTTTAGATGGCCTCTCAAGGAAATTAAAAGAGATATCCTCTACTTCAGGCTCCAAAGCTTTGGATCTCTTCCTTCAGTTCAGTTCAGTTGCTCAGTCGTGTCCGACTCTGCGACCCCATGGAATGCTGCGCACGCCAGGCCTCCCTGTCAAATCCCTTGGTGGTTGTCAAAACCNTAAGTGAATTGTAAATATAATGGATGAGTTTAGATGGCCTCTCAAGGAAATTAAAAGAGATATCCTCTACTTCAGGCTCCAAAGCTTTGGATCTCTTCCTTCAGTTCAGTTCAGTTGCTCAGTCGTGTCCGACTCTGCGACCCCATGGAATGCTGCGCACGCCAGGCCTCCCTGTCAAATCCCTTGGTGGTTGTCAAAACCAATTTCTGGGCCCTGAAAATAAAAGCAAACAAGCACCTGTCCATAGGGGTCACTCATCATGCCTCCCAAACATAAATTTCTGTGAAATAGAACCATACGAGTGGGAATTTAAGGCAATGTGTAGTTAGTGAGAAATATTTTTCTTTTTGCTAGGCTGTGTATGAAATTGAATGGTTATGAAAGCAGTCTGCCTTCACTGCAGGCACACAGATTTGGAGGTCAAGCACAGATGCCCTCCACAGAAGCACAGGGCCAGGGCCTGCTGAGGGTTGTAGTGCCCGAGAACCTCCTTGGCCTCTCAAATATCAAAGTGCCCAGGAATCAATACCTGTGCTCCGCCAGTATGTCTACTGAACCAGAGCCAATAGCATCAGTGAGTAACTTCCTAGGAAATGTCTCTTTTTCCTTCCTTCTTTCCTCTCTCCTCCGTCCCTCCCTCTTTCTTTGTTCTTGTTTTGATTTATAACAAGAGCACCGTGGCTGAATTTTTTACAAGCATTTGACAAAAACCCCACCACAGCCTAGAACATCAACATTCATCTTCTGGATGACGTGTGCCAGTCAACCGTTTCCCTGCTGACCAAAAAAGAGGCTTCCAGCTCCCTGCAGGGGCAGGAATACACAGAAACAAGACCATAAAAGTGCATTTCAAGCTGGAGTGAAGGGCCATGAGGTGTTGAGGCAGGGGGAGTTCGTGGTTTCCCAGGTAAGCAGATCTAGAGTTAAATCCTGTTTCATTTATGCATTTACTCAGAAAATATTTGAATATATGAATATCTGTCCTATTGGCCAGATTCTGTTCCAGGCATCCATGGTATATCAGTAGACAGAGAAATTTCCTATTTTCATTGAACTTGCAAGCTCATAGAGCATGCAAAAGACAATGCAACCAAATTACTATGTTTTGTTGATCTGGGGGAAGTACAGAGTTTCACCATTAGCTGCTCTGAATTTGGGAGGCTTTCTGTAATCACAGGGCATCTTACAATTGCTGTCGGCCAGGCAGCTGCCTTTAAGTATGTCATCAGCTGCGACTGTGCTGAGCAGAGTTGTGAAATAGGAGCGGGGCAGGTTCACAGCCGTTATCGCGAGAGTATTGGCACGAGACCCAGAAAGCGACCGTTCGAGATCCCGCTGTGCCAATGGTCAGCCTAGCAGTGGCGGTACTCGCGGCAGAAAGTGTGAGAGGCGGATTACAGCCTTCTCCCCGGGGGCCTCCGGGTGCTCTGGCGGCCTCAGGCCAGCAGGTGAACCGGGGGGCCGTGGGGACAGGCCAGGGGCTGTGTCTCACACGGCTGCCCGTTGGTCGGGTCCAAGCCTGGAAGTGACCGTGAACCTCTTCCCGGTCCTCGCCTGTGAGACTTGATGGCGACGTTAGTCGTCTCCACGGGTCACCGTCCACAGAAGCCCCAGCAACGGAAGGATACACACACTGCCATTCAGGTAATGCCTTCAACCAGCTTCAGTCTCTCCATTCAAGTTTCAGAAATAAATCCGGCTTAGATGAGTTGTCTAACCCCGGGAGGTCAGGGTTAAATTGCAGGGACATTGTGTGTCATTACTTCGGGTCCACCTCTGTGGTCCGGGCTGTTCTAAGAAGAGCAATCATTGTGAGTTTGGAATTAACCCAATTGGTATTAGCTACAACACGTATTCCTATTGATCTTGTACAAAGGATTCTCTCCAGTTAAATGAAAAGCCTGGGGGCTGGTGGGGTCCTGGGTGCCTGGGTCCCTCATTGATGATGGCTGGGCAGGGGCTTGGATCTGAGGGGGCTGCCAGCTGAGATCTACTTCTTCAGCAGGACCTAGGTGCTAGCAGGACGACCCAGACGGGGTGGGGGGCGCGCTTCTGTCCTCTTAGCCAGGATCTGGCCCGCAGGGAGTTAAAGTCAAGCCTTAGGACCTTGCCTTTTCTAATCCGAATGGAGAATAACGTTTGGTGAAGGTTTACAGGAACATCGTGATCTGACCTTGACTTCGCCTCAAAAACAAAGGACCTGGGACTTCCCTGGTTAAGACTTCACCTTCCAATGCAGGGGATGCAGGTTCAATCCCAATCCCTGGTAGCGGAACTAAGATCCTATAAACCTCATGGGCACAAAACCAAAACATAAAACAGAAGTAATATTATAACAAGTTCATTAAGGACTTTAGAAATGATCCACATCAAAAAAATCTAACAACAACAAAAAAAAGAACATAAGGATCTGACACCACGAACTGCAACAACTAACCATGCCCCTTTCCTAGAAAAGGGCTTTGCTGAAAGTTCTCGGGGAGTTTGGGGTTTTTAAGGCATGAGCCACCTGTCTCCTTGCAGGGGTCCTGCAATAAACCTTTCTCTGCTGCAAATTGTAACATTTTGCTATCCTTTGTCCTCACTGTGCATCAGGCACATGGACTTGGGTTTGATAACAGTTGATCATAATGTTGCTGCTCCAATCCAGTCATGCAGATTGTTGGTATTCTATGCATAGAATTTAATAGGCCACTTAAAGATGTCTCCAAAAAGAGTCCTTAGTGATTCGGCATTGAAACAACAAGCTATGTACACTGAAAGACTTGGGAACCAACAAGCAAATACTCATTCTTGGAAGAATTACCACAATTCCATATTTTCTTTTAAAATTAAAAAAAAAATGTTTTCTCACTGTTTAAAGCATTATATTCTTTTTGATCAAAATCATGTGGGTATTTAATTTTGAGGACATTAGATTTTAGGTTTTGAATTATATTATTGGATTTATAATTTCTTTATGATATTGTTAGTTTCTGCTGTACAACCCTAACCATATTTTCATATAAACAACTAACAATGTTTTGACACCTTAAGAAAGGAAGATACCTCCAAGTAGATGTAGCCATATCATATTTTATTAGTGAGCTGTGAGCTCTATTTGCAAATGGATTGCTGATCACATGTCAAGGATATCAAGGTGTAGACGACTCTTAAAACTTCTGAATTACACAAATTACCAAAGAAACTTGAGCAGTGTGACCTGACATTAAGGCATTGACTCAGCTGGCTAGTCTTCCCTTTTAGTGACACATGACCTAATGGTGTGTCTGAAGATTCTTGCTGCTTTTGATGAAATGTGGTATTTTGAATATAAGAAGTGTTGTACAGGAGAATAACGTAGGAAGGTGCCATTGCAAATGGTGTGGATTTGAAAGTGCTCACTGGGCAAGTGACATTTGAGCCAAGACCTGGAGGAACTCAAGGAAGAGCCATGCTTCCTTCCAGGGGAAGAGTGTTTGGGGAAGAAAGACTAAAATGATTTAAGGGCATACTCCAGCAAAACACAAAATAATTTAAAGCTCTCACTGGGATGTATGTTTCAGGAAGACAGAGACCATGAGCTTGTGGCTGTTAGATCTCCCTGGAGGTCAATATTTGTGGATTACATGAGTAAACTCAAAAAATGAAAAGGAATGCTATAGTGAGGGATGAAACCATTGACATTTAAAGTTACATTTATTTTTTAAATTGTTTATTTATTTAGCTGTGCTGGGTCTTCATTGCTGTGCTCAGGCTTCCTCTAGTTTCAGAGAGTGGGGGCTGCTCTCTAGTTATGATGTGCAGGCTTCCCATTGTTGTGGCTCCTTTTGTTGCAGAGCACGGGCTCTAGAGCATTTGGGCTTCAGTAGCTGTGGCACATGGGCTCAGGAATCGCAGCTCCTGGGCTCTCGAGCACAGGTTTGATAGTTGTGGTGCACAGGCTTAGTTGCTCGGAGGTACGTGGGAGCTTCCTGGACTAGAAATTGAACCCTCTTCTCCTATATTGGCTGGTGGATTCTTTACCACTGAGCCACCAGGGAAGCCCTAAAGTTACATTTAGATTGTTGCTGTTAATGCTGTCATAGTGTTTAATACTGCTATGGTCTGAATGTTTGTGTTCCCCCCAAACTCATATATTGGAATCCAAACCCCCAAGGTGATGGTATTAGGAGGTTAGGCTTTTGGAAGATGATAAGGTCATGAGGGTGGAGCCCTCCTAATAGGGATTAGTGCCCTTAGCACAATGGTAGTGCATCTTACTCCATATCAGAAGGTTATATGTTCAAGTCACATCAGGGTCAAGCTGGCTTTTTCTGAGATATGCAGGTGGCTCTGTGGTCAAGAATCTGCCTGCCAATGCAGAGGACACAGGTTTTATCCCTGGGTTAAAAAGATCCTTTGGAAGAGGAAATGGCAACCCACTCCAGTATTCTTGCCTGAAAAATCCCATGGACAGAGTTGCCTGGTGGACTGCAGTCCATGGGGTTGCAAAGAGTCCAGCACAACTGAGTGACTGAACATGCTTGCATGCATGCCCTTATAAGAGACCCTACAGCTGGATACGAGGAGTCTGTGACCCAGAAGAGGGCCTTCATTTGATCATGCTGGCTTCCTGATCTTGGACTTTCAGCTTGCAGAACTTTGAGAAATAAATTTTTGTTGTGTTTTAAGCCACCCAGTCTGTGGCATTTTGTTATCGAGGCCCCAGTGGACTAAGACAAATTTTTTAAGAATTAAAAAACTAAACAATATATGTCCCTAGAGAATTGCAAATTAAAGCAATCATCAAATATACCATTAGAATGGCAAAGATGTCAAACAGTGACAACCTCACATGCTTATGATAATGTGGAACGGAAGAAACTCTCATCCATTGCTGGGGGGATGTAGATTGGTACAGCCACTTTGGCAGTTTCTTACAAGACTAACCGTAATGTTACCATGCAATCTAGCAATTGCACTCCTTGATATTTATCCAAATACATTTATAAGTTGTGTCCACATATCCTCAAAAATCCTGCACATGGATGTTTATGGCAGCCTTATTTATAATTTCCAAAACTTGGAAGTAACCAAGATGTCCTTCAGTGGATGAATGGTTAAATAAATTATGGTATATCCAGATAGTGGAATATTATTCAGCACTAAAAAAAAATGAAATGGAGGAAACTTAGATGCATATTACTTAGTGAAGGAAGCAATATGAAAAAGCTACATACTATATGATTTTAACTATGTGACATCCTAGAAAAGACAAAACTATGGAGACAGTAAAGGATCCGTGGCTGCAGGAGTTGGGGAAAAGAGGGTTGAACAGCAGAGTGCCAAGGATTTTGAAGGCAGTGAAACTACCCTATCTGACATTATAATGGTGGATGCATGTCATTACACATTTGTCAAAACTCACTGAATGTAAAACACCAACACCAAGAGTGAACCTTAATATAAACTATGGTTTTGGGTGATAATGATGAATCACATTAACTGATTGTAACAAATGCACCACTCTGGTTTGGAGTTTGATAGTGGGAGAAACTGTGTGCATGGGGGTATGGGCAAATGATAATATATGGGAACTTTCTACTTTCTGCTCAAAAGTACAGAAAGTGAGCCTAAAAGTGCTCTAAAAAATAGTCTATTATAAGTTAAAAAAAAAAAAAGCCCTCATGATAATAATTACAATCCTGGAGCTAAAATTCAACATTACTTCAACAAAGCTTAAGGCAAGGGGTCATTAAGAAGAGAGGATACAATAAGTTGTCACCATATCATCTTGTTTGATTTGGAGAAGAGGGAGATTAAAATATTAATTATTGATGTTGCTAGAAAATGTAGTTTAATTGCATTAGCTAAAAATGGAAGTAAAACCAGTAGACTAGAAATAGAACGCAGAACTTCAGGAAGAGTGTGCTAAGTGACTTCAGTCGTGTCTGACTCTGTGCAGCCCTAAGGAATGTAGCCTTCGAGGTTCTTCTGTCCACAGGGATTCTCCAGACAAGAATACTGGGTGGGTTGCCGTGCCCTCCTCCAGGGGATCTTAGCAACCCAGGGACAGAAGCAGCAGCTCCTGCGCCTCCTGCACTGCAGGTGGATTCTTTGCTTCTGAGCGACAAGGGAAGTCCTCAAGAAGAGTGTAGAAAAGGAAGAAGAGAGTTTAATGGATCCAGTCTATATTAGGAAAGGAAAAAAAATTGAGATAATATATAGAAAGCATAAGTGGAATGAGTAAGAATAACATCTTCACCCACCAACAAGACACAACACCCCCATCTCCTGCTCCAGACTGTTAAGGGATAGTCGGGTGCTGGGTGTGGGCAGGGAGAGAAGGTGACTACAGGGGACTTCTCTCAGGGCTCCCCCCAGTGAGGTGGGTGCTGGCAGGGGATGCTCTGCCTTCTTCTCCCAGGGGAGCCTGCAGGCAGCAGAGAAAGGAGTTTCCAAAACCTGA
This sequence comes from Oreotragus oreotragus, assembly GCA_006410675.1. Classification (NCBI taxonomy): domain Eukaryota; kingdom Metazoa; phylum Chordata; class Mammalia; order Artiodactyla; family Bovidae; genus Oreotragus; species Oreotragus oreotragus. The sequence continues at coordinate 129,385 of SJYX01012696.1, read as the reverse complement.
TTCATCCCATGCCAGCCATGCATCTGCTTGTGAGATTTTTCTGGGTATTGCTATGGTGGGAATCAGGCAGGAATTAACTCAGAAGCATAGCATCCCTCTCTTCCTGATGCTGTGGTGCATGAACGTTACTCTGGTCCATGTTCTCTTGCTCACTGCTGCCTCGCTGACATGAGGAGATGGTCAGGCACATCCTCCTGTGACCTGGTGAATAGTCCCTTCTGTGTGGGTCTGAGGGTGTGGACCAGCCAGCCTCTGTGTGGTTACAGTAGTTTTTTTTGTTTATCCTTGTTATGTGTCCCTTTCCTTTGACTCATTCTTGTCTAAGGCAGCTCTGAGCTCAGGGGTTTTACCAGACTCTGTGGGGGAAGTGCTTCCATATCTCCCTTTGCAGTTGCTTAATCACAGGCCAGTTAGTTCTGATCCATTGAGCTGTCAGTCCTGCCCCATCTGTATCACACTGTCCACAAAGTTCCCATCATTTCACTTTGCTATTTCCCAGAGCTCTTTTCTTGACTAATTTTTGTGTGTTTTGGTGATATCCATGGAGATTTGAGAAGGAGGGGATACAGATGACAGTCTGAAGATGCAAGTTGCAGTTCTAAAATGGCAGCCTTGTTGTAATAAGCACTATTCTGCTTACTCTGAGGGTGAAACACTCATTTGGGTGTGCCAAGTNGATAATATATAGAAAGCATAAGTGGAATGAGTAAGAATAACATCTTCACCTACCAACAAGACACAACTCCCCCATCTCCTGCTCCAGACTGTTAAGGGATAGTCGGGTGCTGGGTGTGGGCAGGGAGAGGTGACTACAGGGGACTTCTTTCAGGGCTCCCCCCAGTGAGGTGGGTGCTGGCAGGGGATGCTCTGCCTTCTTCTCCCAGGGGAGCCTGCAGGCAGCAGAGAAAGGAGTTTCCAAAACCTGATTCATCCCATGCCAGCCATGCATCTGCTTGTGAGATTTTTCTGGGTATTGCTATGGTGGGAATCAGGCAGGAATTAACTCAGAAGCATAGCATCCCTCTCTTCCTGATGCTGTGGTGCATGAACGTTACTCTGGTCCATGTTCTCTTGCTCACTGCTGCCTCGCTGACATGAGGAGATGGTCAGGCACATCCTCCTGTGACCTGGTGAATAGTCCCTTCTGTGTGGGTCTGAGGGTGTGGACCAGCCAGCCTCTGTGTGGTTACAGTAGTTTTTTTTGTTTATCCTTGTTATGTGTCCCTTTCCTTTGACTCATTCTTGTCTAAGGCAGCTCTGAGCTCAGGGGTTTTACCAGACTCTGTGGGGGAAGTGCTTCCATATCTCCCTTTGCAGTTGCTTAATCACAGGCCAGTTAGTTCTGATCCATTGAGCTGTCAGTCCTGCCCCATCTGTATCACACTGTCCACAAAGTTCCCATCATTTCACTTTGCTATTTCCCAGAGCTCTTTTCTTGACTAATTTTTGTGTGTTTTGGTGATATCCATGGAGATTTGAGAAGGAGGGGATACAGATGACAGTCTGAAGATGCAAGTTGCAGTTCTAAAATGGCAGCCTTGTTGTAATAAGCACTATTCTGCTTACTCTGAGGGTGAAACACTCATTTGGGTGTGCCAAGTGTGCCCCCATCTCTTCGTTCCTTGCTTTGTTTTTATTTCTTAGCATATATCCGGAGAAGGCAATGGCTCCCCACCTGGAAAATCCCATGGGCGGAGGAGCCTGGTAGGCTGCAGTCCATGGGGTCGCTAAGAGTTGAACACAACTGAGCGACTTCACTTTCACTCTTCACTTTCATGCATTGGAGAAGGAAATGGCAACCCACTCCAGTGTCCTTGCCTGGAGAATCCCAGGGACGGGGGAGCCTGGTGGGCTGCCATCTGTGGGGTCGCACAGAGTCGGACACGACTGAAGCGACTTAGCAGCAGCAGCAGCAGCATGTATCACTTCTTGATGGGCTTTCCTGGTGGCTCAGTGGTAAAGAATCCACTTGCCAGTGCAGGAGATGCAGGTTTGATCCCTGGTCTGGGAAGATCCCCTGGAGAAGGAAATGGCAATCCACTCCAGTATTCTTGCCAGGAAAACCCCATGGACAAAGGAGCTTGGTGGGCTACAGTCTATGGGATCGCAAAAGAGTCAGACACAATTTAGCAACCGAATGACAGCAACAACAATCACTCCTCAACATTGTATTATGTATTTATCTGGTTGCTTTCTGCCTTCCCCTTCAATAGGAATAAACTCCAGAAGAGGGCCGGAACTTTGCCAACTTCTGTATGTTCAGCACCTAGAACAGTGGCACACAGGAGCATCTGTCTGTATTTGTGAACATGAGGATGTGTGGCCATGGAGAAACTGAGATAGTCACTTTTTCCGTAATGTCAGATTCACACTACAACTAACCTTATTGCTTCAGAGGTATTTTACTCCTAGATTTTATATATATATCTTGCATTTAATTGCATGGCAATATGTCAACTTTCTGGTTAACAAATCCACCTCTGTGATATTGAGGTATAAAGCCTGGAGCTATAACCATATCAGAGATCTAAATCTGCTACCTGTCACCTTGGTGTCTGGGGTGTCCCTCTGAGTATAACCTTTTATTTGTGAGCCTATAACTTGGATTTGCCAGCTGGACAATCCTTCAGAAATAATAAGGCAGTTCCACAGTTCCCAGTAGCTGTGTCTGGTTGGTTCTGTCCTCAACTGACATCATTTTATTAATACCAGCAATCCCTCCCTGCCTTTCTATTATTTTGCAGTATGATTAATGGTAAGCCTCTGGATGGAAGGAGCTTTACAACAGTAAACGATCATTTAAGTCATGCTTTGATTACCTCCAGCTGCCTGTTCATGTAGACATTAACTGTTCAAGGTGGAAAGTCATTGCTAGATGTAAGATTTAAGTACCCAGAGCGGTTAGAGTGGAAAGAAGGTTCTGAGGAGGGCTGCGTTTCCGAATATTGTGGGCTGATTTTTCTGAAGCAGTGTTTGGGCAAAGGCAAGGGTTAGTCATCTCATTAGTAAAGTTGTAGGGCTTCCCAAGTGGCACTAGTGGTAAAGAATCCAACTGTCAATGCAGGAGACATAAGAGATTTGGGTTCAATCCCTTGATCTGGAAGATCCTCTGGAAAAGGAAGTGGCAACCCACTCCAATATTCTTGCCTGGAAAAGCCTTGGACAAAGGAGTCTGGTGCAGAGTCAGACATGACTGAGCAACTGAGCATGAACATGAGGTGCTATTCGTACTGAAAGTCCTCCAGGAGAGAGTGTGGAGAAAAGGGAACCTTCTTACACTGTTGGTGGGAATGCAAACTAGTACAGCCACTATGGAGAACAGTGTGGAGATTTCTTAAGAAATTGCAAATAGAACTGCCGTATGACCCAGCAATCCCACTGCTGGGCATACACACCGAGGAAACCAGAATAGAAAGAGACACATGCACCCCAATGTTCATCGCAGCACTGTTTATAATAGCCAGGACATGGAAACAACCTAGATGTCCATCAGCAGATGAATGGATAAGAAAGCTGTGGTACATATACACAATGGAGTATTACTCAGCCATTAAAAAGAATACATTTGAATCAGTTCTAATAAGATGGATGAAACTGGAACCGATTATACAGAGTGAAGTAAGCCAGAAAGAAAAACACCAATACAGTATACTAACACCTGTATATGGAATTTAGAAAGATGGTAATGAGGACCCTGTATGCAAGACAGCAAAAGAGACACAGATGTGTAGAGC
>SJYX01012696.1:91145-123809 GCA_006410675.1 Oreotragus oreotragus | reverse complement strand
ATATACACAATGGAGTATTACTCAGCCATTAAAAAGAATACATTTGAATCAGTTCTAATAAGATGGATGAAACTGGAACCAATTATACAGAGTGAAGTAAGCCAGAAAGAAAAACACCAATACAGTATACTAACACATATATATGGAATTTAGAAAGATGGTAATGAGGACCCTGTATGCAAGACAGCAAAAGAGACACAGATGTGTAGAGCGGACTTTTGGACTCTGAGGGAGAGGGAGAGGGTGGGATGATTTGGGAGAATAGCATTGAAATATGTATACTATCATGTAAGAAACGAATCGCCAGTCTATGTTCGATGCAGGATGCAGGATGCTTGGGGCTGGTGCATGGGGATGATCCGGAGGGATGATGTGGGGTGGGAGGTGGGAGGGGGATTCATGTTTGGGAGTTCATGTACACCCGTGGCGGATTCATGTCAATGTATGCCAAAACCAATAGAGTACTGTAAAGTAAAATAAAGTAAAAATAAAAATTTAAAAATTTAAAAAATTTTAATAAATAAATAAAAAAGAAAGGGAAAAATAAATAAATAAAAGTCCTCCAGGAGAGACACGTGAGCCAGGAAGAAGAACAGTTCCAAGGAAGGAAGGAGGGAACAGAGGAGGCAGAGACCAGGGGAAGAAAGGAAACTGTTTTTGTTGGAAAGTAATAGAAGAATTTTGCTCACTGATATCAGTTTAAGTCTTCTATCCAGAACACTTACTAATAGGGCCATAGTTGGTTCTCTTTATCCCTGAATTCTGGAGATAATAATACAGAAGTCAACAGAAGTGCTTTGATGTTGCCAAAATTGCCTTGTGCACCATAAATTCTGGAAGCAGCATTTCAGGGCACAGGTATCAGCCAGTTGAAATTGAAGCTGGTACCAATGGACAGATGTCATAAACATACTGATGGCTACTCCCAGAATTCCTCCTTTTATAAATTAGTAATTCAGAGTCTTGAGTTATTGTCAGGAAGCCAGAGGCTGTTCTGGCTCCCACGATTTTCAGGGTTGCTTATTGACCTTATGATGCTATGTAGGACCAGAACGTGGATATGGATTCAGACTAGCTCAAAGGTTACATTTTGGTGAAAGCTTGTTATAGGAAAATCCCATATCTGTTTGGAATGCTCTATAACTCTCTGTTGGTTTAGCACCCCTCTGTGGCACCAAACCCAGATGGGATGTTGAGTGATGGGATATATCAGGGAGTATGGGAAGAATCCCCCTGTGCAAGTTTTGCCTCCAATTCAGCCTTAAAGGTGCCTTGAAGCAAAGTCATCATCATATGTACTGGTTCATGCTTAACACATTCAGATATGTGACACTCTACCATTAGCCCTGGAAACTCTTCAGATGTCACTTAACTCATTATTAACCAGGAAATTTTTGTAGAAATTAATACCTATTGCCAATGATTTTTCCTCTGGCCAGCCAAAAATTAATTCTGCTATTTCACTAACACTTTGTGGGTTATTACATTTAATAGTTTTACTTAATACACCTGTAAAATCTTCTAATTTTCATGAAATGTTGTCTTTAATCCACTCCTCTGTAGAAACAAAGAAATATTCTCCAGCACTGTGAGTTTTGTGTTCGCTTTTCATATCAGAATCAATCACTAAGTCTTTGTGTCTTTTTGTTGGTCTAACATTCAGTTCAGTTCAGTTCAGTTCAGTCACTCAGTCGTGTCCAACTCTTTGCGACCCCATGAATCACAGCACACCAGGCCTCCTTGTCCATCACCAGCTCCCGGAATCCACCCAAACCCCACGTCCATCGAGTTGGTGATGCCATCCAACCATCTCATCCTCTGCTGTCCCTTTCTCCTCCTGCCCTCAATCTTTCCCAGCATCAGGGTCTTTTCCAGTGAGTCAGCTCTTTGCATTAGGTGGCCAAAGTATTGGAGCTTCGGCTTCAACGTTAGTCCTTCCAATGAAGAACCAGGACTGATCTCCTTAGAATGGACTGGATCTCCTTGCAGTCCAAGGGACTCTCAAGAGTCTTCTCCAACAAAAGCATCAATTCTTCGGTGCTCAACCTTCTTTATTTTTATTTTTTTTCAACCTTCTTTATAGTCCAACTCTCACATCCATACATGACCACTGGAAAAAACCATAGCCTTGACTAGATGGACCTTTGTTGGCAAAGTAATGTCTCTGCTTTTGAATATGCTATGTAGGTTGGTCATAACTTTCCTTCCAAAGAGCAAGTGTCTTTTAATTTTATGGCTGCAATCACCATCTGCAGTGATTTTGGAGCCCAGAAAAATAAAGTCAGCCACTCTTTACACTGTTTCCCCATCTATTTGCCATGAAGTGATGGGACTGGATGCCATGATCTTAGTTTTCTGAATGTTGAGCTTGATGCCAACTTGTTCACTCTCCTCTTTCACTTTCATCAAGAGGTTCTTCAGTTCTTCACTTTCTGCCATAAGGGTGGTGTCATCTGCATACCTAAGGTTATTGATATTTCTGCCGGCAGTCTTGATTCTAGCCTGTGCTTCTTCCAGCCCAGCGTTTCTTATGATGTACTCTGCATAGAAGTTAAATATGCAGAGTGACATTCACCTCATTTGAATCACAACTGTATTATGAAGAACTGTCTTCTGAGACACTAGTATATATGTCCTTGGACAATCAGAGAAAGCCTCTGTATACAACTCACTGAAAAATTCTTCTTCACTCAAACTTTCACAATGCATCATTTTTGAAAATTTTATGTTTATAATAATCACAAGGCTGGAACAAAAACCTAATGGAGCAAAATGTGAATGATAACAATTGTAAGTTGTACAATGAAGTGAAAAGTAAAAGTGTTAGTTGCTTAGTCATGTCTGACTCTTTGTGACCCCATGGATTGTAGCCTGCCAGGCTTCTCTGTTCATGGAATTCGCCATGCAAGAAAACTGGGATGGATAACCATTCCCTTCTCCAGAGGGTCTTCCACACCCAGGGATGGAACCTAAGTCTCCTGCATTGCAGGCATTCTTTACCATCTGAGCCACCAGGGAAGCCCAATGTTCTGATAGCAGAATATATATTCATGTCTCTGGTCAATAATGTATTTAATATGTTGGCAACAAAGCTACCCCTTGAATCCTCCTGCAGGTCAAGTTGCAAGAGCTCAGGCAAATAACACAATTATATAAATTCTAATAAGAGGGTAAGTCATCAGCAAGGGGCCTTGATTCATGGTAAAAAAGTGAAGATGGCATAGCATTAAAAATGTGGGCTTGGGAATCTGAAAAATACACAATCCCCTAACTGATAGTGAATGAGCTTCAGCTAATTACCCAGCTTTTGGGAGCCTCAGTTTCTACATCTGTGAGATGGGTTCTTAGTAGCAGACCTTGCATATTCTAAATGCATGATAATTGCCATTGTCTGATTACTGCTATTATCATTAATTTTAGAGAGTAATAGGAAGAAATAGCCAAAACAAAATTGACTCCAGATCTTCTCTGGTCCCGAATTCCCCAAAATCAAATTCAAGAATCCCTCAACTGTATGTCATTGCCATCAATGCCAACTGGACAGTCATTTCCCTCCAGAAATAGTCTCCAGTTATATAGAAAGTGAAAATCTTACCATGTTACTTTCTTCCCTCGGCTCCAGATTCCTGAGTAAAGGCCTCTATAATCTCCCCATGGGGGCCCCTGAGGACAGCCTACCTTGGCCCCGCTGTAATTCCATGGGGGCCAGTTATGAATTATGATTCTATATCAGAATTCCCCTGGATCCTGATTAGATGGAACCATCTGTAGTAGTACTTGCAGTTGCTAGGGTTCCCTGGGGTGCTCACATCTTCCTCTTTTCCTTCTATTATCAAGTTGGGCACTGCTACTCACACATTTTGAAGACTCAATCCCAGGGACTTCCCTTATGGTCCAGTGGCTGAAACTCTGCACTCCCAGGGCAGGGGGCCCAGACTCAATCCCTGCCTGGGGAACTGGACCCAAATACCACAGCTAAGACTGGTGCAGCCAAATAAATAAATATTTTTTTAAAAAAGAAAAACAAAAAGACTCAACCCAAATGTGGTCTCCTTTGTGAATCCTGGGCTCAGACCTAGGAGGGCACTCCCTCCATTGTGCTGGACCTGGGTCATAGATAGCTTTCTGGTTGCACCTATGTCATGGGGGTAGCAGCAGGTGGTTGCTTACCTGCCTCCTTCCTCCACTGGACTGTGAGTTTCTAAGGGATTCAGACCTTGTCTTGCTCATCTTGGTGGCCTCCATGCAGAACTCAGTACTTGATGGCAGTTGCTCAGCAAGTGAGTAGAATGAATCAGTGAATGATAATCAGTGTTGCATATAAGAAGCTGGACACACCTCTAGGTGTCAACTTCTTCCCACTGTGCTCGGTAGGAAACCCAAGTGCAGACAGACCTGGTTGTGCCCCCATGCTTTCCAGCCCCAGTTTCTTGGGCCTTTCATTTCGCTACATCTGGAGGTGCTTCCCAGTTTCCCCTGTCTGTCCAACAAACCTTTCCTTCTTCGAAGCTCCACTTAGAAATTCTACATTATTAAATACTGTTCAGTGCCAGTTATAAACACTGGATGCACTGCCAGTGTCTGCATCCCTTGATTATCTATCTGCCCTTGAGAAACTGTATCTTTCATCATAGTTTGGTGCCCAGTGAAGTGCCTGGATCACAGGAAATTCTGTAAATGCTGAGTGTGTAAATAGTTGATATACACTTAATAGCCTCACATTCATTTGGGACTTGTTTTCTACTGGTGTCTTAATCATCTCTTCATATCACAAAATTCTTTTTCTAAAAATATTTGTTTATTTGGCTGTGTTGAATCTTAGTTGTGATGTATACAGGATCTTTAGCTGTGGCATGTGGGATCTAGTTCCCTGACCAGGGATAGAGCCTGGGTTCCCCTGCATTGTGAATGTGGAGTCTTAGCCATTGGACCACCAGGGAAGTCCCCATATCATAGAATTCTTGAAATTACTTTTAGTACCTATCCCAGGCCCAAAGATTTAAGTGTTTCTTAATAAATATTTTTTGGTTACTTAAGGCTTTCCTTTACATTGCATTTTATAGCTTGTATTTTGCCATTCTTAAATTTCTTAAAGTTATCTCCAAAGTGAAAGACAAATAATTACTTTAAACTTAAAAAAAATGTTTTATCTGTTTTGTTTTATTTACATTTTCCTCAAGTTCATACACATCTATAAAAACAGATTGACATTTCCCTGAGTAGATATTCTATTTTTGTCAAAAAAAGTTTACAATTTTCTGTGACTTTCTAATTAATTTATTTATTTTAATTGGAGGATAATTACTTTGAAATATTGTTATGGTTTTTGCCATGCATCAACAGGAATCGGGTACCCTGCATCATGCATCAAACTTGCATTCAAATCAAGGTTTTAGCAAAGAAGCACTGTGATAACTATAGATGAAGGCGTATGTGTATGGTTAGTGCTGCTGGGTGGCAGAAAAGTAGCCCAACGCTAGAGGTCCCTCCCTCCACAGGTTCCACTGGCTCTGCCCAGGATCCCTGCCAACTTCCCTGGCTTCTGACTTGGAACAAAAAGTGAGGAGCAAAGGAAATTTGAACCAGGGAATTCTTTGTGGCATCGAAAATTAGATCTTATATATCAGTCCTGCATCGCAGAGGCATTGGCAGAGCAACAAGGAAAATATTATTTTCTCCCCCCAAATCCTAGCCCCAGTTTAATTTTATTCTATTTATATCTGGCTCTTGAATTAGCCATGTGCCTTTATTCAAATCCTTTTATCTCAGCCCCATCTGGGAAGCAATCTGGGTTTGGTTGCTAGTTTTTCACTGAAATAACACCATGGAATATAAGCAAGGAATGGGATCCCCTTGTCCCTCACAGGGGCATGTCAAATCTTCAAAGATTTAGTAACCAGTTTGACGGTCTTTTATTTGAGGGAAGGAATCCATGGACTGGGGAGTATGGTGCCTCACACATTGTGAAGCCCTCTTCCCAAGGTTTTTTTTTCTTTTCTTTTTATTATTTTTGTAATTTTTATTTTTTAATCTTAATGTCTTTTTTTAACTAGAATACTTTAAGTTAACAATTTCAGTTTATTTATTTTAAAATATTTCTTTACTTATTTGGCTGCACTGGGACTATTTAGTTTTATTTTTATCATTTTAAATTTTTATTGGGGTCTTCTAGAGTGTTAGAAGAGGCAGTATGAAAACAGGGCATGCTTGGCTAGGAGGCCAGGGAGTTCCTTCTAAAGCCAGCAGGCCCTGTTTTCTAGGGCAAAAGGGAGCTTGCTAAAGCTGAGTTGGAGGGTTGTGATTGGTGTATGTTGTTTCCCCCACAGGTGTTTCTGTAAGTATAGGCGGACAGGTTTAGATTTGTGATGTGTGCTGGACCACTGGGGTGGCCTCCATACTGGGGTCCTAGGATAGGAATTAACTTCCTCTGACAATGGTGGGTATGGGAATAAACTCAAGGGTTACCAGGGTCTTGTAGTTCTGGCTGTTCCTTATCCAGGTCAGGGCTCCTTCCAGGCCTGCTGCTGCTGCTAAGTTGCTTCAGTCGTGTCCAACTCTGTACGACCCCATAGACGGCAGCCCACCAGACTCCCCCGTCCCTGAGATTCTCCAGGCAAGAACACTGGAGTGGGTTGCCATTTCTTTCTCCAATGCATGAAAGTGAAAAGTGAAAGACTTTTGGCGACCCTATGGACTGCAGCCTACCAGGCTCCTCCATCCATGGGATTCACCAGGCAAGAGTACTGGAGTGGGGTGCCATTGCCTTGTCTGTCCAGGCCTGAAGCACGTTCATTATTCACATGCAACCAGCAAGTGCCAGAGAGGAGAATCTAAGTGGGTACCTTATTCTTTTCCCCAAGGGTCAGTTACTCATAAGAAATCAATTGAGGTACATACTTTTACTTTTGAAATGAGAAACACATTTTAACTTAAGTTAGAAAATACACGCACCCTAATGTTCACAGCAGTAGTATTTACAATACCCAGGACAAAGAAGCAACCTAAATGTCCATCTACAGAGGAATGGATAAAGAAGATATGGTACATCATGTATAATAGAATATTACTCAGCAGTGAAAAGGAATGAAATTGGGTCATTTGTAGAGACGAGGATTGACCTAGAGGCTGAATAAAGAATGAAGTTAAGTCAGAAAGAGAAAAAACAAATGTCATATATATGTGGTATCTAGAAAAATGGTATCAGTTCAGTTCAGTTGCTCAGTCATGTCTGACTCTTTGCAAACCCATGGACTGCAGCATGCCAGGCTTCCCTGTCCATCACCAACTCCCAGAGCTTACTCAAACTCATGTCCATTGAGTTGGTGACAGCATTCAACCATCTCATCCTCTGTCGTCCCCTTCTCCTCCTGCCTTCAATCTTTCCCAGCATCAGGGTGTTTCCCAATGAGTCAGTTCTTCGCATCAGGTGGCCAAAGTATAGGAGTTTCTGCTTCAGCATCAGTCCTTCCAATGGATATTCAGGACTGATTTCCTTTAGGATGGACTGGTTGGATCTCCTTGCAGTCCAAGGGACTCTCAAGAGTCTTTCCCAACACCACAGTTCAAAAGCATCAATTCTTCGGCACTCGGCTTTCTTTAAATTGATAATTATGTATAAAATTGAGAACTGATGGGAACCTACTGTATAGCACAGGGAACTCTACTTAATATTCTGTGGTGAACTGAATGGGAAGGAAATCCAGAAGGGAGGGGATATATGTATACCATATAGCTAATTCATTTTGCTATACAATAGAAACTAACACAACATTGTAAAGCAACTATACTGCAATGAAAATTAATTAATAAGGAAAGAAAATGCAGAATAGAAAGATGTCTTTCAAGGAAATGAGTTAATAAAGTTTCAACTCTGTGCTGTGGTGCTGAGTAGGGAAGAGGAGGTGGCCTCCTTGTTGCTAAAGCAAATGTGATTTCTTCAGGACTGATCTTCTATGAATTCCCAAAGGCAACATTGCAGGTCACAGGAAAGCCTGCCCCCTTCTCTATCTGCACTGCAGGGGGCCTCCAACTCGGTCTCCTATAAGTACCCACCTCTTGACATCTTGTGTCCCAGGGATGTACTGTTGATGGCAGAGGGCACCTTATAGAGCACAAAACTGGAGAAGAGGCTGGCAGTGGGTCTGGAACAAGGCTCTGGGCAATTTGATCGTAGGGTTCTGGGGTCTAGGAATAGGGCCATGAGCTCTTGTTATTGAAGGAGGAGAACCTCTCAGCTCTGTGAACCTCTCAGTCTATGTCAGAGGCTCAGCCAGAAAAGGACCAGCTCAGGGCCCAAGGCAAGGACCCTTGTCATCTAGATGTAAAAGTGGTACTGGGTTGTCTCAAGGTCTCCATCCTTGGTTCCTTGGTCTTCTGGTTCCACGTTCATTGCTCCCTGACCTAGAGCAGTGTGTACTTAGGACCTATAACCAAAATTGCTTTTCATGCCCAGTAGCTAAGTTCTTAAGGAGTTTTGCCAAATCCAGTGGCTTTGTACTTGGCCAAAAATGTGAGTAGCAAAGGAAATTTGAACCAGCAACTGTTTGAGGCAGGCTTTCTTCTTCTTAAGTTTTTGTTTTACGTTGGACTATAGCCTATTAACAATGTTGTGATAGTTTCAGGTCAACAGCAAAGGGGTTCAGTCATGTATATATCTATATATCTATATCAATTCTTTACCGAACTCCCCTCCTGTCTAGGCTGCCACATAACACTGAGGAGAGTTCCCTGTGCAATATAGTAGGACCTTGTTGGTTATCTGTTTTAAATATAGCAGTGTGTACATGTTGATCCCAAATTCCCTAACTATTCATTTCCCCCTTCCTTCCCCCGGTAACCTTAAGTTCCTTCTCTTAAGTCTGTGAGTCTGTTTTTATTTTGTAAATTTGTATTCATTTCTTTTTAGACTCCACATATAAGGGATGTTGTAAGATATTTCTCCTTTTCTGTTTCACTTACTTCACTCAGTATGACAATCTCTGCTGCTGCTGCTGCTGCTAAGTCACTTCAGTCGTGTCCGACCCTGTGTGATCCCATAGACAGCAGCCCACCAGGCTCCCCCATCCCTGGGATTCTCCAGGCAAGAACACTGGAGTGGGTTGCCATTTCCTTCTCCAATGCATGAAAGAGAAAAGTGAAAGTGAAGTCGCTCAGTCTGTCTGACTGTTAGCGACCCCATGGACTGCAGCCCACCAGGCTACTCCGTCCATTGGATTTTCCAGGCAAGAGTACTGGGGTAGGGTGCCATTGCCTTCCCCGTGACAATCTCTAGGTCCATCCATATTGCAGGACAGTCTTTCTTCTGATAGAATTGGGACCTGTTTGGAAGTAGTAGAAAATTACGTAAGTTATCAATGCAATTCTGCATTCATCACTGCTGCCCTGATTTGCTCAAAAGTGATTTTTGACTAGTTTCTAAATGGATGACACCGAGAGATGAGATCAGACACATCTGAGGCCTATGCAGAGAGTCTCCAAGTGGGTTTTGGAACCATAAGTCCAAACTCCATTTGCTGGGGGTGTGAAGAGTGTAAGAACAAAGAGTGGAGTGGAGGTGGGGCACTACAGATATCTCTGATGCCTCAATGTCAAAAGCCCACAACAGATTATAGACATGTTATTTTGCCACCCTGTAATTCTGCTTGGGGTTTTGGCAGAGCGACTTAGCTGGCTGTGACCTGGCCACAAATTTGGGGAAAGCTAATGGGCTTCATATGTTATTGGCAACTCTGGGCCCACCTACAGTACTGAAATAACTCAGGAAATGCCTTTGCTGGCTCCTGACTGCTTTTATTTTCCCTACAAAGAGACACAACTCAGAGGCCCCTGTAATTTCCAAATCAATGAGCAGGAACACCTGTGACTTGCTAATGGCTTGAAACGTTGGGGGTAAAGATACTCAAAACCTGACAGTAGCATTATGGTTACTTTAGGAAGAGGCCACCTTGGACCCCGAGTGAGCTGAATTTTCCCAGCCTTGTGTCCCTTGTTTGGTTATGAACACGTACGGCCTCCTATGAGGTACACAGATTCTGAAATGGAATCCAATTAACCTTTAGCAGGGTTTGAGCTGGGAGGCTGGAAAGCACATTTGTTTCACCTAATTCCACAGTTGTCATGATGCTAATAGACGGTAGCACATTGAGGACCTTGTCACCGTTGCATTTTTATAGGCTGGCAATTAGCACCTCCGTTTTCCTGCAGCCTGGAAGACTGGAATCTCCAGGTGGGGTTCCCTCTCACAGTTTCTCTTGTTTCTGAGCTACAGTGTGTGTGTATGTGTTCTGCACAGTGTGTGTGTGTTCAGGTGCCCAGAAAATCCCCCCAATTCTCCCCTCAGTGGGGTCACAGCCAAATAATAATTAAGCTCCAGTAAGAAGAATGTCAATTTTAAAACAGTGCAATCACTTTTCTATATAAAATGCATTTCTTTGAAAGGTGTAGAACTTCTATTGTGCCAGTAATTTAAAAATATGTATTTTTGGGGAAATTGGGTATTCTGGTTATCAATTGCTGTGTACAAATTAACCTAAAATTTAGTGACTGAAAACAACTGTATCATTTATCATCATTGTATTGGTTTGCTAGGGAGGGCCTCCATAACAAAGTAGAATGGTCAAGAGGTTTAAACAACAGACGTATATTGTCTCCCAGTTCTGGAGGCTGGAAGTCCAAGGTTAAAGTGTTGGCAGGGTTGGATTTTCTTGAGGCTTCTCTCCTTGGCTTATAGATGCTATCTTCTCCCTATCTTCTCATAGCTGTCCCTCTCTGTGTATCTATCTGTGTCCTCATCTCCTTTTCTTATAAGGACACCAGCCAGATTGGATTAGGGCCTATCCTGATTATCTCTTTTTAACTTGTGAGTGAAAGCTGCTCAGTCGTGTCTGACTCTCTATGACCCCATGGACTGTAGTCCATGGAATTCTCCAGGCCAGAATACTGGAGTGGGTAGCTTTTCCCTTATCCAGGGGATACCCAGGAATCAAACCCAGGCCTCTGTCATTGCAGGAGGATTCTTTATCAGCTTAGCCGCCAGGGAAGCCCCATTTTAACTTAATTACCCCTTGACATCACCGACTCTATGGACATGAGTTTGTGTAAGCTCTGGGAGTTCGTAATGGACAAGGAAGCCTGGCATGCTGCAGTCCATGGCGTCACAAAGAGTTGGACACGGCTGAGGGACTGAACTGAACTGAACCCCTTTAAAAGCTCTGTCTCTAAATACAGTCACATTCTGAGGTACTGGGACTTTGAACTTGAACATATGAATTTGAGGGGACATAATTCAACCTGTAACAGTCATGAATCTATAGTTTGGACAGAAGGCAGCAGAGATGACCCCCTGGAGGAGAGCATGGCAGTCCTGTTCAGTATTCTTGCCTGGGGAAACTCCATGGACAGAGGAGCCTAGTGGGCTACAGTCCACGGGGTCACAGAGTTGGACATGATGGAAGCAACTTAGCATGCAAGCAAGCACACAGCAGAGATGACTCGTTTCTGCTTCACATCTGGGACCTCAGCAGGGCTGACTGCATAGATGGGAGCTGGAGGATCTGGCCCCGGCCTCCCCAACCCTGACATCTCTCTTTCTCCATTGTCTCTCTTCCCATATGCCCTTCCTGGGGTTGACTGCTTCAGAATAGCTGGACTTCTTATATACCTGCTGAGTCAGAAATCTAAGGAACTTTGGCAGAAGAACTTTTACAACCTAGCCTCAGACTTATCATTGTCAATCTCTCTTTTTTTTTCTTTTTGGCTACACCACATGACCTATATGATCGTAGTTCCCTGACTAGGGATCGAACTTGGGGCCTCAGCAGTGAAAGCAAAGAGTCCTAACCACTGGATCGTCAGGGAAGTCCCAATCCCTCTTTACTCAGTGGGCCACCCAAGGTCAGGTCCAGTTCACTATGGAAAAGTTTGAATAAGTATGTGGATACTGGAAGGTTTTTGGTGTTGGAGCTTCACGTTGGAGGCTGGGTACTACAGGCAAGAACGTGAACTTGGCACATAGAGCTGAAAAGACGATGCATTTGTATGGTGCTAATTATAGATATTCTGCAATACAGAATTATAAGGTCATGGTAGTTCCTCGGCTGGTATGTCTCCTCCTCCATCTCTCTTCCTCCGGGAATGCTCTCCTCACCATCAGAATTTCCTGGCTTTAAGAGAAGTATCACAATAAGGAACATGTTCTGCTATAGACCGAATGTTTGTGTCTCTCCCCAGTTCATATGTCAAAATCTAACCCCCAAGGGAATGCTGTTAAGAGGTGGGGCCTCTGGGAGGTGATTAGGTCTTGAAGGTGGAGCCTTCATATATGAGATTAGTGCCCTTACAGAAAGGACCCCAGAGAACTACTTTACCCATTCTGCCACGTGAGGACAGTGAGAAGATAACCGAATGGAAGAGAGTTCTCATCAAACAATGAGTCTGCTGGCACCCTGAGCTTGTACTTCCAGCCTCCAGAACCATGAGAAATAAATGTCTGCTCTTTATAAGCCACCCAGTCGATAGTATTATGTCATAGCATCTGGAACAGATTGACACATGCATCAACATCCTTAAAGCACCATCGACACCAAGGTGACAAGGACAGGGGAATAGAGAATTTAGAGCAGTGGTATCCAGAGTGTAGGATCCTGCCAATATTTGGGACTAGCCCAGGAGGAGATAAGAGATTAAGAGTTCAGAAACTTTCAC
The DNA here is from genome assembly GCA_006410675.1 of Oreotragus oreotragus. NCBI lineage: Eukaryota > Metazoa > Chordata > Mammalia > Artiodactyla > Bovidae > Oreotragus > Oreotragus oreotragus. The sequence goes on along the minus strand of SJYX01012696.1, from coordinate 111,107 downwards.
TGCAATCGAACTGAGTTATTTAATCCACTGAATCTAATATTTTTATTTTTATTTATTTTTAAAGGATTTATCTATTTTATTTTTGGCTGTGCTAGATCTTGGTTGCTGCACTCAGGCTTTCTCTCGTTGGGGTGAGGGGCTCATTGCTGTGACTTCTCTTGTTGCGCAGCACAGGCTCTAGGGCATGTGGGCTTCAGTAATAGTGGTGCATAGGCTTAGTTGCTCCAAAGCATGTGGAGGCTTCCCAGACCAGAGGTCAAACCCCTGTCTCCTACATTGACAGGTGGATTCTTCACCACTAGACCACCAGAGAAGCCCTGAATGTAATATTTTAAAATGTGGGTTTATTTTTATATGTATTTGGTTTATTTCATTTTTCACTAATTTATTTTATTGTCTTATTGCATCAGCCTGCCATTTGGGCTGCAATTAGAGACTGTGAATCTGTCACAGTTGAGTGCTTGGGAAGCACTGACTTAGGAATCTGAGTCCAGCTCCAAGAAGCAGAGAGAATGGTGGTTGTAGGGGCGGGCTGGGGTTGGCAGGTGCCAGGAGTTCTCAAAGAGGAAATAGAATCTTCTAGGACCAAGGTTTCTGAGTTAAGATGGAGGGCTCTAGAAGAGAGCTCATGTATTAATATTACCAATCTTCTCTGGTTGTGTTCTCCCTGCTTGTACACAGGACATGGGACTGTGTTGGGGTCAGACTGAAACCATGAGGGGATTATGAAATGAGAGAGGTGTTTGCTTTTTCACAGGCACATCTTGGTCAGAATGTCCCTATGGATGTAAATATCCATGGTGTGGTTTCCATGATGTCCAGCTGACATCACATCAGTCAAATTCTCCCTGGAACATTTTAGGCCAGATTGGTTGCAATCTTTAAAATACCCCAGGCCCTCCAAAGTCTCCAGCTATAGGGAAAAAATTTCTGATGCTTTAACAATGACCAGTTGGCATGCTTTTCAGGGGGATTAAATGAGGCTTGAGCAAAGGATGTGAGTTTGAGCTAGTTTCAGAAGATGGTGAAGGATAGGGAAGCCTGGCATCCTGCAGTCCATGGCCTCACAAAGAGTCGGACATGACTGGTTGGCTGAACGACAACAATAACAACAAATGAGGTTATTACATTTCTGTAAAGGGTCTGGTAGCTGATAAGTGATAAACCAAAGTTCTCTTTATGGGCTTATGATAATTTATGGTTTTAAAATAATGTCTTAAAAAATAAGAAATTTAAAGTAGTCATTCCACTCTCCTAGCAGTTTCAGAAGGTTTATTTTAGGTTTCAGCAAAGTTTGTAATTTTCTGTAATAGATGAATCAATAAACTATGGTTTAGCAGAGGGTCAAGCTGACACAAGCATCCCAAAGTTATTTGAAAACTGACTTACAAAAAAGCCTTACCACGATTACAGCATTTTTTTAGTCAGGTGAAGAACAAGTCACAACAAAGTATGTAAAATGATTCCCAGAGAAGCAATAAAGTCCATAGGGAAGGGCGTAGAGAGGCTATTCTTCGTCCTGCCAACGAGCAAGAATAAACACTAGGGTCTCCCCTGAGTCCAAAGTGTAGATTTTGGAAAATAAAGATTAATGATGTGGGTATAAATGGTGATGAATCACTCAGTGATACAGGCTTTCTGGCACAGCCTGTCAAAAGTAACGAGCCATAGTCTGTTCCAGAGTTCGTCCAGTTGTAAGTGTTCCCGATAAAATATGGAATAGAGTAGAACACAATTTGTCTGAGTCTCTGCACAACCTTCTCCCAATTACTGTGCTTCTGTCCCTGTCACTGGTAGAGATAAATGGACTGATAATTACAGCCCCAGATACACTCTCGTAGCCTGAACTTCCCCAGGCTTTGCCAGGCACTGTGTCTAATGGGGTCACATTATGAGTCATAACTCAACATTTTATTGTCTCTTCTGATGCCCCCTTGGCCCTCTGTGCCCCCACTGACCTCCATTTCAGTGCAGGGTTCTTCCCACATCTCAGGGGCTCCCTGGACGATGCCTCATTGCCCTTAAATGAGTCTGCTCCTCAGAGGACTGTTTCTGCCGTGGGCGTGCAGGGTCCTCCCGGGCACATCTGATGCTTTGCTGTTTTTGTTGGACTTAATGGTCTCCACTGATACCATCACATCTTTCTCTGGGCACTGCCAAATTCAGAGGGGCCCTCTGGCTGCCAAAGCTCTGTGGTGGTCTATGCAAGAGTTGGGGAGCCAACACCTGTTTGTTTCTTACTCTTTGTTGTGTGTGTGTGCCTGTGTGCACAGTCTGTAATGCTTATACCAGGGAATTTTACAAATATTTTGATGGACCAGCCTGTCTAATTTTACTAATTTTACTACTTTTTAACCAATTACTACTTTTTACTAATTTCTCTCTCCCCCAGACCTACTTAAGAGCAGTGTGCCCTTCCTCCCATGCGTATTCTCCATGCCTGTCTCCTTCCCTGCACCCCCGCCCCACCTCATCCACCCTGGCCAGAATGAATTCTCTCCCAGGAAACACCTTAGCTCCCATGCAAATAGCAAGTCTCTCCCACCAGTTATCCAGACAAGCTCAACAAACATAGGTCCCAGCTGAAGCTCCAGCCGGGACATGCGTTATATTTTCTTTTGTCTTTTTGCAAAGGTTTTCATGGTTACAGATGAACCTCTCTTGGAAGGTTGGAGAGATGATATTGGCTGTCTAGAAACTGGGGCACTGGGGCGCTTCTCCTGGCTAGCTCCCAGGACGTGTTAATGATACACTGGTGAGACCTTGACCTTGGCTGTGCTGCTTGATCTGTCCATTATGTGGCTGACACCATCCATTCCATTCTGTCTCCACCTGGCTGTGTTAGGAGTGCTGTCTGTGTCCTAGGAAAGCCACTGGTGTGGCTTACATGGATGTAGTGTTTCAGCAGGCAGTTCTGGGGAAATGTGAGGGCAGAATGCCTCCTTGACACATTCTGATTTATATTGCTTTTAGATAAACTTTATTTACATACCTAACTTCAGGAAGTAGTCTTTTTTTTTTTTTTTTTTTTTTTAAGTGATGGATAGGGAAGTTGAGAAAAAAAAATCCAGGAAGTTAAAAACTCTGAGCCATGCCAAAGTATCTTTCTTACAGTCTTCAGTGACCTACCCTGGAAATGAACTTGAAGCAGAGAGAGCAGAAAATGCAGAAGACATTAGCACCTGGACAGACTGATGCCTGTTTACTTCTCAGATCTGGGCAGCATTCCAGGTTATCAGCACATGCTGCCTGTCTCCAGGATGACTTTATGTCATACTGTTGGTTTTCACGAGCCATGAAGGACACGAGTCCAGGTCACAGATGGCTGGTCCCAGCGAGTCATGCTTTCAGTTCCAAGATCTTGCTCCATGAGGATGATTGATGGATGCTTAGGGAAGTCTGAGCTTCACCTTTCCAGAGGTTACCATGGAACTGGCTAAACCAAGCTGAGACTTAAAAAAAAAAAAAAATCACACATACCATGGATAATAATAGCAATAACAGGTATTTCAGAAAAGAAGCACTTAGAAACCCAGTAGACCAATAAGTAACTATTATTTTTTTTTCTGCATTCACTTATAGTGTAAGAGGTGAAATAATATGAAAAAAAGGGTATTTGAGACTTTGAGTGAATAAGTGCACTCAATTTACTGGTTAAATATTCATGTAACTAGAGCCACTTTGGGTGAAAAGCTATAGTGGATATTGGATGCCCTTATTTATTCAAAATAATGGGGGAAAAAAGAATAAGAAAAGTCTACATTATATTCACATATCCTTAGTTCCCTTCTGGGAACTAAGAGGAAGATGTACCAATATCTTAACTCCTTTTATTTTTAAGGGCTTCCCTGGTGGCTCCATGGTAAAGAATCTGCCTGACGATGCAGGCAGATTCTTCTCTGAGCCTGTATACTTTAAAAACTAAATTTGGTCATGCTCTACTGACAATGCTTATTTCTGCTTTCTTCAGTTGGTATTATTTCCATAGCATTTATTCACTGCCATTACATATTATTTGAGGGCATCATTTTATTATTTTTTATCATTTTTGTGTTTTATTGAGGTATAATTGATATACAATAATATATGTTTCAAGTGTACAGCATAAAATGAGCCAGAGTTTTTAAAGGTTATACTTCATTATAGTTATTATAAAATATTGGCTGTATTTCCCTGTGTTGTACAATATATCCTTGTAGCTTATTTATTTTGTGCATAGTAGCTTGTACTTCTTAATTCCCTACCCTTTTCTTGCCGCTCCCTGCGCCTTCTTCCCTTTCCCCACTGGTAACCACTAGTTTAGGGCTTCCCTGATATCTCAGTTGGTAAAGAATCTGTCTGTAATGCAGGAGATCCCAGTTTGATTCCTGGGTCGGGAAGATCCACTGGAGAAGGGATAGGCTACCCACTCCACTATTCTTGGCCTCAGACCTGGGTTCGATCCCTGGGTTGGGAAGATCCCCTGGAGAAGAGAAAGGCTACCCACTCCAGTATTCTGGCCTGGAGAATTCCACTGACTGTACAGTCCATGGGGTTGCAAAGACTCAGACACGACTAAGCGACTTTCGCTTTCACTTTCTTTTCAAGCACTAGTTTGTTCTGTCTCTGTGAATCTGTTGTTTTCTTGTTATAGAAGGCATAATTTTATTTATTTTAAATGTGTGTATACATATACATATACATATACATATACATATATTTATTTATTTATTTGGTTGCACCTACAATTGCACTGATCTCACATGCTAGTAAAGTAATGCTCAAAATTCTCCAAGCCAGGCTTCAGCAATACGTGAACCGTGAACTCCCAGAATTCAAGCTAGTTTTAGAAAAGGCAGAGGAACCAGAGATCAAATTGCCAACATCTGCTGGATCATGGAAAAAGCAAGAGAGTTCCAGAAAAACATCTATTTCTGCCTTATTGACTATGCCAAAGCCTTTGTGTGGATCACAATAAACTGTGGAAAATTCTGAGAGAGATGGGAATACCAGACCACCTGACCTGCCTCTTGAGAAATCTGTATGCAGGCCAGGAAGCAACAGTTAGAACTGGACATGGAACAACAGACTGGTTCCAAATAGGAAAAGGAGTACGTCAAGGCTGTATATTGTCACCCTGCTTATTTAACTTCTATGCAGAGTACATCATGAGAAACGCTGGACTGGAAGAAACACAAGCTGGAATCAAGATTGCCAGGAGAAATATCAATAACCTCAGATATGCAGATGACACCACCCTTATGGCAGAAAGTGAAGAGGAGCTAAAAAGTCTCTTAATGAAAGTGAAAGAGGAGAGTGAAAAAGTTGGCTTAAAGCTCAACATTCAGAAAACGAAGATCATGGCATCCGGTCCCATCACTTCATGGGAAATAGATGGGGAAACAGTGGAAACAGTGTCAGACTTTATTTCTTGGGCTCCAGAATCACTGCAGATGGTGACTGCAGCCATGAAATTAGAAGACGCTTACTCCTTGGAAGGAAAGTTATGACCAACCTAGATAGTATATTCAAAAGCAGAGGCATTACTTTGCCAACAAAGGTCCGTCTACTCAAGGCTATGGTTTTTCCAGTGGTCATGTATGGATGTGAGAGTTGGACTGTGAAGAAAGCTGAGTGCTGAAGAATTGATGCTTTTGAAGTGTGGTGTTGGAGAAGACTCTTGAGAGTCCTTTGGACTGCAAGGAGATCCAACCAGTCCATTCTGAAGGAGATCAGCCCTGGGATTTCTTTGGAAGAAATGATGCTGAAGCTGAGACTCCAGTACTTTGGCCACCTCAGGCAAAGAGTTGACTCATTGGAGAAGACTCTGATGCTGGGAGGGACTGGGGGCAGGAGGAGAAGGGGATGACAGAGGATGAGATGGCTCAATGGCATCACTGACTCGATGGATGTGGGTCTGAGTGTACTCCAGGAGTTGGTGATGAACAGGAAGGCCTGGCGTGCTGCGATTCATGGGATCGCAAAGAGTCTGACACGACTGAGCGACTGAACTGAACTGAGGGCTTACCTGGTAGCTCAGCTGGTAAAGAATCCTCATGCAAAGAGGGAGACCTGGGTTTTATCCCAGGATTGAGAAGATCCTCTGGAAAAGGGAACAGCTACCCACTCCAGAATTCTGGCCTGGAGAATTCCATGGACTGTATAGCCCATGGGGTCACAAAGAGTCAGACACGACTGAACGACTTTCGTTTTCATTTTCACATTTGAACTCTTAGTTGAGGCATGTGACCTAGTTCCCTGACCAGGAATCAGATGGGCCCCCTGCACTAGGAACATGGAGTCTTAGCCACTGGACAGCCAGGGAAGTCCTTGGAGGGCATTATTTTAGATCAGGGGTCCCCAGCCTCTGGGATCTAATGCCTGATGATCTGAGGTGTAGCTGATTTAATAATAATAGAAATAAAATGCACAATAAATTTAGCATACTTGAATCATCCTGAAACCATCCCCACACCCCACAGTGGTCTCTGGAAAAACTGTCTTCCACGAAACCAGTCCCCAGGTGCCAAAAATGTTGGGGACCGTTGTTTTAGAGGGGCTGTATAACATTTTATCACAAAGATTCTCTTATAGCTGAACATTTGATTCCAGTGTTTATCACAACTGTTACTGCAATGAACAAGTTTACATTGATCTTTACTTGAGTTTCAGATGAATTCCTTAGGGAAGATACTTAGAAGACATCCTGTTATGAGCTTGAAAGTTGACCTTCTGTGAATTTTAAACGGATACAGTTCTTTTAATTATCATTTTGGTTGTTATCGTAGGTTTTACACACAATCCTTGACTTTTCAGAGCTTAATTAATAATTGGTACTTTTAGCTCTTTTTGGATAAACGGGATCTTGTTTTCTGAAATTCATATGCCATCATTGTTGTGTATTTTAATTCTATTTTATTCCTCAGAAAAAAAAAATTTGCTTTTAATTTGTCAAAGCATTCAGATGTACCCTTTCAGTGTACATCATTTCTTCTCACAGCTGTGACTTTGTGTAGGGTAATTTTTCTGATGTCTGAAGAATTCCCTTAGTATTTCTTGCTGGGCATGTCTGCTGGTGATAAATGCTCTGCTTTGGTTTGCTTGAAAATATCTTCATCTCAGCTTAATTCTTGATGGATGCTTTCCCTGGATATAGTTACAGTTACATCATTTCTTAGTTTTCTATCTTTCATTTTTTCCTATCAGTCACTAATAACGACTGCTCCATTAAAAAAAAGTTGTCTTTTTTTTTTCCAGGCAGATTTTAAGATTTAAATTTTTCTTTCTTTCTTTCTTTCTTTTTTTTTTTTAAGTAGTTTTAATAATATGTACCCAGCTGAAGATTTCTTCTTGTTTATCCCGTTTGGAATTTGTAGGGCTTGGCTTTATGGCTTGACATCTTTTGTTAATTTTCAGTTCAGTTCAGTTCAGTTGCTCAGTCATGTCAGACTCTTTGCAACCCCATGAATCATAGCACGCCAGGCCTCCCTGTCCATCACTAGCTCCCGGAGTTCACTCAAATGCATGTCCACCGAGTCAGTGATGCCATCCAGCCGTCTCTTCCTCTGTCGTTCCCTTCTCCTCCTGCCCCCAATACCTCCCAGCATCAGAGTCTTTTCCAATGAGTCAACTCTTTGCCTGAGGTGGCCAAAGTACTGGAGTCTCAGCTTCAGCATCAGTCCTTCCAATGAACCCCCAGGACTGAGCTCCTCTAGAATGGACTGGTTGGATCTCCTTGCAGTCCAAGGGACTCTCAAGAATTTTCTTCAACACCACAGTTCAAAAGCATCAATTCTTCAGCACTCAGCTTTCTTCACAGTCCAACTCTCACATCCATACATGACCACTGGAAAAACCATAGCCTTGAGTAGACGGACCTTTGTTGGCAAAGTAATGCCTCTGCTTTTGAATATACTATCTAGGTTGGTCATAACTTTCCTTCCAAGGAGTACGCGTCTTCTAATTTCATGGCTGCAATCACCATCTGCAGTGATTTTGGAGCCCAAAAAAATAAAGTCTGACACTTTCCACTGTTTCCCCATCTATTTCCCATGAAGTGATGGGACCAGATGCCATGCTCTTCGTTTTCTGAATATTGAGCTTTAAGCCAACTTTTTCACTCTCCCCTTTCACTTTCATTAAGAGGCTCTTTAGTTCCTCTTCACTTACTGCCATAAAGGTGGTGTCATCTGCATATCTGAGGTTATTGATATTTCTCCCAGCAATCTTGTTAGTTTTAGACAATATTTAATCACATGTGTCTTCCCTGTTTTCTTTTGAATCTCATTCTTGGTCTCCAGTTACACTGTGTCATACCATCATCCAGCACCCTTTATGTTTTTCTACGTTCTTTTCTGTATTTCCTATCCTTTTCTGTGGCTCATTCTGGATCTTTTATTCTTGGCTGTATTTTATTCATCAAGTCATCCTTCACCTATCCAATCTGCTGTTAAATCCATCCTTCAAATTATTAACTTCAATTGTTGAATTTTTTCCATTCTAGAATTTTAATTTTTTCCTATTTTTATTTCAAATAATTTCACCCTCTCTGTTGAGATTCTCGGTCTTGTTTATTTCCCTGAAAATTTTTATCATAAAGACTATGTCTGATTACTACAATATCTGGAATCCTGTAGGTCTTTCTTTTCTCTCCTATTTCTTCTGTTTCATTCATGTGACTTTATATATTTCATGTGTGAGGTTATTTTTTATTTTGAAGTTACAAAATTATTTGTAGGAATGATATGAAGCCAAGACTTTTCTTTTTTAAAATTTATTTTATTAAAGTCTAATTGACTTACAATATTGTTTTAATTTCTACCATACAACAAAGTGATTCTCTCTATATATATATATATACACATACATTCTTTTGAAAAAATACTCTTTTCAATTATGTTTTATCATATGATATTGAATGTGGTTCCCTGTGTAGGACCTTATGGTTTATCCATTCTGTATATTATAGTAACAACTGCTAATCCCAAACTCCCAGTCCAATCCTCCCCCACCCTACCTTTTCCTTGGCAACTACAGTCTGTTCTCTATGTCTGTGTTTTTTTCTATTTTGTAATAAGTTCTGTTGTGTCGTATTCTTGATTCCACATGTAAGTGATATCATATGTGTTTGTCCTTCTCTGCCTGACTTCACTTAGTATGGTAATCTCTAGGTCCGTCCATTTTGCTGCAAATGTCACGATTTTCTTCTTCTTCATGGTCAGATAGTATTCGATTGCACGTAAGTACCACCTCTTCTTTACCCATTCATCTGTTGATAAGATATCTGGGTTGTTTCCATGTCTTTGGTATTTATTGTAAATACTGCTTCTATGAACACAGGATTGCATGTATCTATTGTAATTATAGTTTTCTCTGGATTTATGCCCAGGAGTAGATTGCACGATCATATGGCAACGCTATTTTTAGTTTTTTGGGAAACCTCCATGCTGTTCTCCCTAGTGGCTGTACCATTTTATATTCCCACCAACTGTATAGGAGGGTTCCCTTTTCTTCACACTCTCTGCAGCATTTATTATTTGTAGACTTTTTAATCATGGCCATTCTGACCAGTGTGAGATGGTATCTTATTGTGATTTTGATTTGCATTCAAAAATGATTTTTTTCCCCTTTGTCTATAGCTTGAGTGGAACTAACCGTTTGAGACACCCTTGATACAACTTCAGGGATTGAGATAATTCAGGGACCTAGGAGGGCTACTATACCTCCTGATCACCCCTCTCCTAATACATAGCTCTGTAAAGTCTCAATCCAAAGAAAGGCCGTTCACTGGGACTTCTTTCTGATTGGCATCTGGACCATAAACCTTTTTCTTGGTCAAAAGCAGTAGTTGGTCTCTCAAGTATGGCCTTAAAAGTTGGCAAACACTTCTGGGGGAAATCAGTCCTCATTACCATCTTATCTCTCCTCTCCTAGCTCTTGACCGAGTAACTCTCTTTATCTTATTAGTTGTCTTCTCTCCCATCGTGGACAGGGTAGAGCCGGGAGTGCCCTGGTGCAGAGGAGTCCTTCTGCCACTCTGGAGTCCAGAACCTGGGAAAGAAACTGCAGAGAAGCCAACAGTACCATTATCATCCTCTCGCCAAGATACCACATTCATTTCATTGTCTGCCTGAAATAATTAATCAACTAATACTTTGAATTTCAGTTTTTTTTTTTTTTTGCTTTGAAATGAAACCTAGTGAAATACCATTCTTGATGGCATTGAGTGCGTGTGTGCTAAGTCGCTTTAGTCGTGTCCGACTCTGTGTGACTCTGTGGACTGTGGCCCACCAGGCTCCTCTGCCCAGGGATTCTCCAGGCAAGAATACTGGAGTGGGTTGTCATTCCCTTCTCCAGGGGACCTTCCAGACCCAGGGAACAAACCCGGGTCTCTTATGTCTCCTGATGCTAAGTCGCTTTAGTCGTGTCCGACTCTGTGTGACTCTGTGGACTGTGGCCCACCAGGCTCCTCTGCCCAGGGATTCTCCAGGCAAGAATACTGGAGTGGGTTGTCATTCCCTTCTCCAGGGGACCTTCCAGACCCAGGGAACAAACCCGGGTCTCTTATGTCTCCTGCACTGGCAAATGAGTTAGTGCCACCTGGGAAGCCCCTTGATGCCACTATTTTGATGCTAATGTTTTGTCAGATCTGCTTTAAGTGGGGCGGGGGAATTTCTGATAGGACTCCATCCTTTTCCAGTCTCACATTTATTTAAGAAAGAATGCCAGGTAACAACCCAGGCTAATGAAAAGCAAAAAGTGTGAGGCCAAAACCACAGCTCCCATTCTCAAAGTCAGTCACCAGTCTGGCTGATCTCAGATCTGATGTATTTCAAATCCTCAAAATACCACCTCTTTCTTTTCCTGTGTGCTCCTCAGCCCAGCCAAACGTGCAGATAGACAGGAAATAAGGCTGCTCGCAGGGAAGGAAGGATGTGAACGCAGTCTGGTTGTGGTTTTTCATCTCTGAGAGCAGCTTAGAACACTTCTCAGGAAACCATCCTGGTGAGAGTTTAACCACTGTTTTACAAAGTTTACAAATGTTAAGGCCCTAGAGACCAGCACTGCCCACAATTTTAGGGTGGGCACAGTGTGCCTACTTGTCTCACTTGTGCTTGATGAAATATCATGCTGTTGATGACAATGAAAATAAGGAAAGTTAAAACTATTGCACTTTTATTCTGTTTACTTTTCTTTAACAATGTATATGCAACCCACTCCAGTATTCTTGCCTGGGAAATCCCAAGGACAGGGGAGCCTGGTGGTCTACAGTCCATGGGGTCGCAAAGAGTTGGACACAACTGAGTGACTAAACAATACACAACCACAACAATATACTAGCTGGAAGGACAAAGGGAAGTTGAGACTATGGGGGCTGGATGCAGAGGCTCAGCAATGCTGGGAAGATTGGTTTGTTACATGTGAAGAGTTCCACAGTTCCAGTCAAAGTTTTGCTTTCTAATTACATATTTGTAAAATATATAAGACCTGGGAAGGACCAAGGAAACACAAGAGAAGGGGTGTGTATTAGGCAGAGTTTTCCATAGAAACAGAATAGCTATATATAGATATATGGTTATCTATGTGCAGAATATTTGTATATGTATCTCTACATACAGAATATATATTTCTATATACAGGTAGCTATATATCTATAGATATATATAGCCACTAGGAAAGCCCATATGTATCTATATAGATATATATCTATACAACCACTAGGGAAGCCCATATATATCTTTAGCGGTAAAGAATCTGCCTGCAGTTCAGGAGCCACAGGAGAGGCGTGTTTGATCCCTGGGCTGGGAAGATCCCCTGGAGGAGGGCACGACAACCACCAGTATTCTTGCCTTGCAGAGGAGCCTTGCAGGCTACAGTCCATGGGGTCACAAAGAGTTGGACACAACTGAAACAACTTAGCACCCATGCATGCATAGATACATCTGAATATCTATGTATTGGTACACACATGCACACACACAAGGAGAGAGTATCTTTTTTGGGGGAACTGGGTCATGTGATTGTGGCAGGGACTGGCAAATTCAAAATCCATAAACAGGAACTGGGTCATGTGATTGTGGCAGGGACTGGCAAATTCGAAATCCATAAACAGGCCAGCAGTCTGGAAGCTTCAGGCAGCATTCCTATGTTATAGTTTGGAGGTCAGATTCCTTCTTTTCTAGAAACTTTGGTCTTTGCCCTTAAGGCCTTCAAGCGATTGCATGAAGCCCACCATGTGATGGAGAGTAATGTACTGATTCTAATCTGTGCTTTCTTTGGCAATACGGAGTTAGGATGGAGTTTTACTTTAGTAGCACAGTTCATGAAAGCTGCATTTTGATGTCACACATTCATTTTTCACTCTGGGTCAACTCTTTACACTCAAAAAGCCAGCAATTTTCTTTAACATTTTGTATACTGGAGTAGGATGGAAATATGTGCTGGAGTCAGTTCTCTTTCATCATCAGGCTACACAGACCAAATAAATGTGGCCCCAAGGGCAGCAGATCATAATCACGTCCAGGAAATAATCCATTTTGTTAAAAAGACCTGTGCCATAAATAACCAACATGGCTGCTGTCGCCTTGCAGTTTTGTTTCCCATCTGATACTCACAAGTGCGGTCGGGACCTCAGGCCATGGTGATTTCTTATAATTGTTTGATGAGTGATTTCTATTAAGCCTTCTAAATTTTAAATAGTAATAGGTGAGGGGAATACAGTAATGATACTCTAAGCCTAGTTCCCATGGATATGATCACTCTGGCATCAGTTCAGTTCAGTCGCTCAGTTGTGTCTGACTCTTTGCGACCCCAGCACGCCAAGCTTCCTTGTCCATCCATTCTGGCATGGATGGCAACATTTTCTGGTGATGTTTTTCTAATGAATGTCTCATTAATTTTCTTTCATTTTCCTTTTTTAAAAAAACAACACAAAGCTTATTCTAGTTTAAATGACATGCTCCCTTGGAAAGAGCATGTGCAAATTATCTTTTGTTAGAAATGAAAGGGCACATCATGAATGCTTTTCCTCCGTAGGGTTTCAAAGAATGCATTCATGCCTGTGGACAGAGAAGCAATTGGTTCTGAATTAACTACACAGTGAAGATTAAAATGTAATTTTCATGACAGGGGTCCGTCAGGTCCCTTACCTTTCCAGCCCAGGTAAGGCAGTGCTGCCTGGCTTCCTTCTCTCTGGGGGTGCTGCCTGTTGTCATGGGATGCACATAGAATCCTAAGAAGCTGTTCAATTTGGGGCCACGATAGCAGTTATCAAGTGGACAGTGACCTTATAGTAAGTCCCCTACATACGAATGAGTACCATCCTGAGGACATGTTCATAAGACTGATTTGTTCCTAAAGTCCAACGAAGTTAGCCTAGTTACCCAGCTAACACAATCAACTATATAGGATTGTACTGTAATAGTTTTATAATATTTTCCACACAAACAATACATAAGAAACAAACACACAAAATTTTTTTTTTATTTTACAGTACATTACCTTGAAAAGTACAGTAGTAGATCTCAACAAACTGTAGAAAATTCTTCAAGAGATGGGAATACTAGACCACCTGACCTGCCTCCTGAGAAACTGTTCAGATCAAGAAGCAACAGTTAGAACTGGATGTGGAATAACAGACTGGTTTGAAATTGAGAAAGGAATATGTCAAGGCTGTATATTGTCACCCTGCTTATTTAACTTATATGTAGAGTACATCATGTGAAATGCTGGGCTGGTGACTCACAAGCTGGAATCAAGATTGCTGGGAGAAATATCAATAACCTTGGATATGCAGATGACACCACCCTTATGGCAGAAAGCGAAGAAGAACTAAAGAACTTCTTGAAGAAAGTGAAAGAGGAAAGTGAAAAAGCTGGCTTCAAACTCAACATTCAAAAAATGAAGATCATGGCGTCCGGTCCCATCACTTCATGGCAAATAGATGGGGAAACAATGGAAACAATGACAGACTATTTTCTTGGGCTTCAAAATCACTGCAGATGGTGACTGAAGCCATGAAATTAAAAGACAGTTTGTCCTTGGAAGAAAAGCTATAACCAACCTAGACAGCATATTAAAAAGCAGAGACATTACTTTCCCAACAAACGTCCGTCTAATCAAAGCTATGGTTTTTCCAGTAGTCATGTATGGATGTGAGAGTTGGACTGTAAAGAAAGCTGAGCACCAAAGAATTGATACTTTTGAACTGTGGTATTAGAGAAGACTCTTGAGAATCCCTTGGACTGTAAGGAGATCCATCCTGTCAATCCTAAAGGAAATCAGTCCTGAATATTCATTGAAAGGAGTGATGTTGAGGCTGAAACTCCCATACTTTGGCCACCTGATGCGAAGAGCTGACTCATTGGAAAAGACCCTGATGCTGGGAAAGATTGAAGACAGGAGGAGAAGGGGACAGCTATCTCTGACTTGATGGACATGAGTTTGAGCAGGCTCTAGGAGTTGATGATGGACAGGGAAGCCTGGAGTGCTGCAATCCATGGGGTTGCAAAGAGTTGGACCCGACTGAGTGACTGAACTGAACTGAACCAGCTATATCACCGCTGCTTTTATGCTTGCTTCTGGATATCCTGGGCTTGAAATAATGATATGGTACTACTGTACTATAAAATAAACAAGAGTACAACCACTGTAGAGGATGCACACTTGACAATGTACACCAGACACATGAACCGAGTAATGTGATTGGACATGCAAACACTCATCCACATCTTTGAAAGTTTGCAACTTGAAGATTCATATGTAGGGGATTTACTGTATTTGATTCTTCTACTCATTTGGGATCCAGTTTTGGAACTAATGAATACCCCCAAGTACCAAGTAGAGGAGCGTGTGACACTAAATGCCTCTCTTTATTACATTCAACAACCATTTGTCACGTGCTCACCATATCCACCCCCCTTCCACTCCCTGCTGAGTACAAGGGATGAGTACTAGGCCTGAAGGTGCAATGCTAAAAAAATGGTTTTCCTAAACATCTGTGGATTTAACCTTTTTTGAGTGTTCTATTAGACTATGCCTTTCAAAAGATCAGATTTAGTTCTTGGTGAGGACTTGCTTCTTAGATTGTAGACCATCACCATCTTGCTGTGAGCTCATGTCACTTCTTTGTGTGTGAGAACAAGAGAGAAATCTCTTTTTTCTCTTCTTCTGCAGATAAGCACACTCATTCCATCATGGGGACCCCACCCTCATGACCTCATCTAAACCTGTTTTCTCCCAAAGGCCCTGCTTCCACGTACCATCACATTATGGGTAGAAGATTCAATATATGAATTTGAGGGGACACAAACATTCAGTCTATTACAGTCCCCCTTGGAGAGGGAACCAGCCCAGGAGATGTCTCTTGAAGAGAGATGTGTTTGATTCCTGCATAAACTGGAAGGGAACTGAAGATCACAGGGAGATTGTTCTCTGTGGAAACCCCTTCCTCCCTCTGCCTCACAGACTCCCCACCCTCGGCAGGCCTGCTGACTACTTCAGTCCAAAGGCGAGGAGATTTATTTAGGGCCATGTTCCCAGGCCTGGGCCTGCTGATGGCTAAGTTTTCTCTCTTCTTGTTTAGTTGGGTGCATTGGGCCATTCTGTATTCCAAGGTCATGCACATTAGGTACTCACTAATTTCTGCTCCATCCCAGCTTACCAATATCTTTGCTCATAAATCCTTTTACTTCTCCTTTTCCTTTAGTTCTGTTTCCAAAAGTTGAGAGTTATTCTGTTAAATTAGGAGGAAGGAGCCCTTGCAGAAGTGAGCTGCTCCCTGACCCCTACAGCAGGTACTCTTGGCTCCTCTCCAGTCCACAGAGTCCATCCTCAGATGTTGTCTGCCCTGGGTCCTGTCTTTTAGCTGTTGCCTTTCAGCTTCTCCCATGTGTCTCATCCCAAGTGCTGAATTGGGCTGTGGCCATGTGACTGGCGTCTTTCAAAGAACATAGGATCTTTGCCATCTCTCAGCCATCATCCTGCTCTTACTTCTTTCCCACAAGACTTCCAAAGAGCATCTCAATATGAATGAGAACTGCCAGATGGAGGCGTTCCAGGTGTTTGTATGGAAGTGGGTGCTCTAATTTTAAAAGCCCTGTGCCCAGGATTACATTCTGTTCTGCTTACCTTTTAAGCTCTCATTGGCAAAAACAGACTCCGTGGCTGGAGGCTTCCCAGGACTCCTGGTGTTCTAGGGTCCAGCCCGCATCAGTGTTTCTTATCTCTCCCAGTGCAGCCCAGGCATGATCTTTCATACACGAGGTATCTATGAAGCATGTGCCTTGTGCAAAGTCATCAGCAGAGCCTGGTCAGGGGAACTCAGTGCCTTGATTTTTTTTTTTTTTAAACCAGTAGGTCTTTTTTTTTTTTTTTTTTTGCTAATTTTATTTATTCATATATTATATTTATTTTTGTTGCTGTGCAGGCTTTTCTCTAGTTGCAGGGAGCAGGGGCTACTCTTTAGTTGTGGTGCACAGGGTTTTCATTGTGGTGGATTCTCTTGTTGCAGAGCATGTGCTCTAGGGTGCACAGGCTTCAGGAGGTGTGGCATGAAGGCTCAGTATTTGCGGCTCCTGGCTCTAGAGCACAGGCTCAGTAGTTGTGGTACACAGGCTTAGTTGCTCTGAGACATTTGGAATCTTCCTGGACCAGGGATTGAACCTGTGTCCTGCATTGGCAGGTAGATTCTCTTCCTCTGAGCCATCAGGGAAGCCTAGTACCTTGATTTGAAGTAGACTTCTCTTTCACATTGTGAAACAGAAAATAGTTCAGTGTAGCGGGAACCACAGAGGGCTGGTGGCCAAAGACCTGCTGCCTATTGTAGCTCAGTCACCACTAAGCACTGTGGGGTCTGGGGCAGCTTCTCCAGCTTCTGTTCCTTTGAGAACTGTGATGGTCAACAGGAGCGTTCGTGTTCCCTCTCCCTGCCACTCAAGACCTTGCCCCTTTCCCACTGGGTGCAGAACCTTACAGAAAGCCACTACCAATGACTGGATTTGCTCACAGAGCTGGATCCTATTTGTCCCGCCTCTTTTCATGTAAGACAAGGGATAAAATATATCACTGATTTTCAACAATTTTTAAGACAGAAATTCTTCCTTCAGATAATATCAGACAGGGAAACCCTGTGTATGAGTAGTCATTCTCCTTATTCCTGGATTCTGTACTGGCAAAGTCACCCACTTGAAAACATTTATGTGTAACTCTAAAATTAATACCCATGGTCATTCATGGATATGTGCTTGGTGGTGGAATGTTTGCATCAGCCATGTGCCTGGCCCCAGCTGAGGCTGAACAAGGCTCTGCCGCTTTGTCTCAGCCCCATCCAGAGATGACCAGAGGATGGAGATGTATGGCAGTTTGCAGGGCTGTGCAAGGTGCCCCATCTCTGGGGCTAGCAGACAGGGTTTCAATCCCCACTCTGACACATGCTAGTTCCTCAAGGAAATCATCTTCTACTCTGAACTCTGTTTCTTCTTTTGTAAAACAGAGAGGATAGAGTCTACCAGAGTGTTTTTTTTTTTTTAGAATTTAAGATTACAATTTACATGTGTATATAAACACACACACATACACACATACTTCCCCTAGTAGCAATAGTGCAGTATTCACAAATTCAGCATTCAAGTGACTTTATGGAACATAAATAACTTGTGTGAATAACCAGACTGACTATAAACCAAATGCCAAATTAGCCTGGAGACACATCAGCTGGCCTTTCTCCACCTGGAAGTGGGGTGGGGAACCTAACTTGACATGCCGGTGCAGGGGACCCTAAGGAGTCCCCCTGTGAGTGCTGCACCATGTGGTCCAGACTCCCTGGTCTGAGCGGAAACTCCTGTGGTTGAGCCAGGCCAGAGGATGGCTTTTCTTGGAGGGTCACAAAAGGATTTGTTTCTTCTGGAGGAAGATTCCCCACACAGCTCCTCTGGGGAGGTCTCAGCCTCTCAGTCTCATCAAAGGGCCCCTTTCTACTCATGTGGTCAGGATATCAGATCCAGAACTTCCTCTGCCCTTGGCATTCTTGTCTTGTTTCCTTTACTGGAATGAGGTGTGATTGTTTGAGCTTTAAATATCACAGTTTGTGTGTCTGTATTTGTATCTGTGCTTGTGTGTGTGTGTGTGTGTATGTATGCATGCATGTATATGTGTGCTTATCTGTGTGTATGCATGGGTGCTTCTATATAGTGTGTGTGTGCATGTTAATGTATGTATGTATATATGCATTTCTCTCTGTGTGTGCATACATGCATGTGCATTTGTGTGTTTGTATCCATGCTGTGTATATGTGTGTGTGTGTCTGTGTGTGAATGTATCTAGTGTGTTTATTACATATCTGTCTTCTGTGTATGTTTGCATATGTATGCATGTGTGTAGGTCTCTGTGTGTGTGTACTGGAGGTGGGGTGTCATAAAAAGCGAGGACAGCAACAGCATGAGTAGTGAATTTAAAGGCAGAAGAGGGGGTGGTCCTAAGATGACAGAGGAATAGGACTGGGAGACCACTTTCTCCCCGACAAATTCATCAAAAGAGCATTTAAACACTGAGTAAATGCCACAAAACAACTTCTGAATGCCGGCAGAGGACATCAGGCACCCAGAAAAGCAGCCCAGTGTCTTTGAAAGGAGATGTTTTATCAACGGTGCTGTATAGATGGAGAAGTCTTGAGACTACTGCAAAAATAAGACTGAAAACCAGAAGCAGGAGGCTTAAGTCCAAATCCTGAGAACACCAGAGAACTCCTGACTCCAGGGAACATTAATCAACAGGAGCTCATCAAACGCCTCCATACCTACACTGAAACCAAACACCACCCAAGGGCCAACAAGTTCCAGAGCAAGACATACCACTCAAATTCTCTAGCAACACAGGAACACAGCCCTGAACTTCAATATACAGGTTGCCCAAAGTTACTCTAAACCCATTGGCATCTCATAATTCATTACTGGACACTTCATTGCACTCCAGAGAGAAGAAATCCAGCTCCACCCACCAGAACACCAACACAAGCTTCCAACCAGGAAACCTTGACAAGCCACCCATACAACCCCACCCACAGCAGGGAAACTCCACAATAAAGAGAACTCCACAAACTGCCAGAATACAGAAAGGCCACCCCAAACACAGCGATATAAACAGGATGAAGAGACAGAGGGATACCCAGCAGGTAAAGGAACAGAATAAATGCCCACCAAACAAAAGAGGAAGGGATAGGGAATCTACCTGATAAAGAATTCCAAATAATAATAGTGAAAATGATCCAAAATCTTGAAATAAAAATGGAATCACAGATAAATAGCCTGGAGACAAGGATTGAGAAGATGCAAGAAAGGTTTAACAAGGACCTAGAAGAAATCAAAAGGAGTCAGTATATAATGAACAATGCAATAAATGAGATCAGAAACACTCTGGAGGGAACAAACAGTAGAATAACGGAGGCAGAAAATAGGATTAGTGAAACAGAAGATAGAATGGTAGAAATAAATGAAGCAGAGAGGAAAAAAGAAAAACGAATTAAAAGAAATGAGGACCATCTCAGAGACCTCCAGGACAATATTAAACACCCCAACATTTGAATCATAGGAGTCCAAGAAGAAGAAGACAAAAAGAAAGGCTGTGAGAAAATACTTGAGGAGATAATAGTTGAAAACTTACCTAAAATAGGAAAGGAAATAATCACCCAAGTACAAGAAACCCAGAGAGTCCCAAATAGGATAAACCCAAGGCAAAACACCCCAAGACACATATTAATCAAATTAACAAAGATCAAACACAAAGAACAAATATTAAAAGCAACAAGGGAAAAACAACAAATAACACACAAGGGGATTCCCATAAGGATAACAGCTGATCTTTCAATACAAACTCTTCAGGCCAGGAGGGAATGGCAAGACATACTTAAAGTGATGAAAGAAAATAACCTACAGCCCAGATTACTGTACCCAGCAAGGATCTCATTCAAATATGAAGGAGAAATCAAAA
>SJYX01012696.1:45245-74677 GCA_006410675.1 Oreotragus oreotragus | reverse complement strand
ATCTCATGCGAAGAGTTGACTCATTGGAAAAGACTCTGATGCTGGGAGGGATTGGGGGCAGGAGGAGAAGGGGATGACCGAGGATGAGATGGCTGGATGGCATCATGGACTCGATGGACGTGAGTCTGAGTGAACTCCGGGAGATGGTGATGGACAGGGAGGCCTGGCATGCTGCGATTCATGGGGTCGCAGAGTCGGACACGACTGAGCGACTGAACTGAACTGAACTGAACTTTCACTCTCCTCTTTCACTTTCATCAAGAGGCTCTTTCACTCCTCTTCAATTTCTGCCATAAGGGTGGTGTCATCAGCATATCTGAGGTTATTGATATTTCTCCCGGCAATCTTGATTCCAGCTTGTGTTTCTTCCAGTCCAGCGTTTCTCATGATGTACTCTGCATATAAGTTAAATAAGCAGGGTCACAATATACAGCCTTGATGTACTCCTTTTCCTATTTGGAACCAGTCTGTTGTTCCATGTCCAGTTCTAACTCTTGCTTCCTGACCTCCATACAAATTTCTCAAGAGGCAGGTCAGGTGGTCTGGTATTCCCATCTCTCTCAGAATTTACTTCAAATGTTGTGTGTTTGTATGTTTTCGGTCCCAATAAGATTTCCTTTTTCATCTAGGTCTTATCTCATCAAGATGTACCTGAAAAAATATTGAAACTTGGTAGAAGATGCCCCCAAAAAAATCCCAACACAAATCCTGACAAAAACAATGGGGAGACAGCCCCAGATTGCCAGCCCCTGGGATCCGAGGACTATGCTGACTTAATGAAATCAGGAAGAAAGAAGTAAGTGTGTGTGTTTGTGTTGCCAGACCAACAAGCTCTGCCATTCATCCACTGAAACTTTCAAAACCAGACTGGGAGGTTCCAGGGGCATCTAAATGTATGGGAGACCTTTAAATTTCCCCAAATGAAACACACATACCCTCCAAATCTTCAAAGCCTTAAAAGTGTCTGCAAACTGACCCAGTGGTAGGAGATTACAGTGAACCACCGCTACACACAGAGCAATCTTGTGTTAGCTTCCCACCACCAGCATAGCATGCCATCGCCATGGTAACAAGGCAAACCTGTCCTCTTTCTCATCCCAGGGGCAGTCTCCTGCTTGAGTCTCTATGTTACCCATTTGTAAGTTATTTTCCTCCATTCAAGTTCACCCTTGATGTTCCATCAACGTCTTTAAATCCTTTTCAGAAAGAGAAAGTGAATGAGTGAATTCATTTTATTCTTATAAAACTGAATACCATTCCAAGATTAACCTGGGACAGGAGTAAAAAGGATGGAGTATATGCCTTTCTCAAGGCAAGCCAAAGCCCTGCAGGGCAGGATTCCAGGGTTTGACTGCTGTTCCTTCTATTGCTGTCGACATGGTCCCTTCCCGCTGACAATTTCCCTTGCGTTCATCTGTTCAGGGCCTACCATGGTTTGAGTTGTTCAAGCCTGATACCCCATTCTGTATAGTGATGTCAGAGACCTTTGCCTTCTTCAAGTTAGCCTTGCTTCTACGCTTTCCCTACGCACTCTTTTCTAGGCAGCGTGCTTTCAGTTATAGAAGTCTCACAGTTATCCTCTGTTTGCTATTTTAAAGTGCTAGCCTAGAGGGTTAGGATGGGGGGATGGGAGGAAGGCTCAGGAGGGAAGGGATATATATATAGTTATGACTAATTTGTGTCATTGTACCACACATTGTAAAGCAATTATTCTCCAATTAAAAAATAAATAAAAGGGCTTCCGTGGTGGCTCAGTGATAAAGAATCTACCTGCCAGTGCAAGAGACACAGATTTGATCCCTAATCCAAGAAGATCCCACATGCCTCAGTAGATTCATTCGTATCAAATGCTGGTATATGGCCGGTGCTCCATTAATGGTGGCTATTACTATCCCCACCCCCAACCCTCTATAAACCCCAGTCATTTCAGACTCTCACCTCTCCCTGTGAACACCAAGATTTTTCACAACTGTGTGCTTAGTCGCTCAGTTATGTGCAGCTCTTTATGACCCATGGACTGTAGCAACTAAACCTGAGCACCGCAACTGTAGAGCCTCCGCTCCAGAGCCAGGGAGCCACACCTACTGAGCCCATGTGCCGCAATTACTGAAGCCTGACTGCCCTAGAGCTTGTGTTCCACAACACGAAAAGTCGCCACGGTGAGAAATCCATGTACTGCAACTAGGGAGTAGCCCCGCTCGCCAGAACGAGAGAAAAGCCTGAGCAGCGATGAAGGCCCAGCACAGCCAAAAATAAATAAAGAAAATTATTTTTTTTAAAAAGACAAAAGAAAGAAGAAACAGCCCCAAAAAAGTGCCAGTTCTTTTTTACATTCTGCCTTGTAAAATGCCTCCTTTCTCTCACATCTCAGGCAATAATTAGCATCCTGTCTCTTATACACATCTAGATGTGTATAAGAGACAGGTTCTAGGGTCACTGAGTTAAAATTTCTTTGCTTGAAGTAGCACATTTTTCAGTGTGGCAGTTTTAGTTTGAGAATTATGCATTCATGTGACTTTCCAGGTGTCACTAGTGGTAAAGAATCTGCCTGCCAATGCAGGAGACGCGAGAGATGAGGTTCAGTCTCTGGGTCCAGAAGACCATCTGGAGGAGGGCATGGCAACCCACTCCAGTTTCTTGCCTAGAAAACTTCCTGGACAAAGCAGACTNGAGAATTATGCATTCATGTGACTTTCCAGGTGTCACTAGTGGTAAAGAATCTGCCTGCCAATGCAGGAGACGCGAGAGATGAGGTTCAGTCTCTGGGTCCAGAAGACCATCTGGAGGAGGGCATGGCAACCCACTCCAGTTTCTTGCCTAGAAAACTTCCTGGACAAAGCAGACTGATGGGCTACAGTCCATGGGGCCTGCACTGAGTGGGATGCATCTAAGCACACACCCACGTATTATGCATTCAAGATAACCTGATAAGTTTAAGTCATTAGAGGGAGAAAATGTAAGAAAAAAGGGTATTGTCATTTGCAAAGAAAATAGTGTGTGTACTTTATGATTAAAAAAAATTTTAATTGGTCCACATGTGTTTTATTAATAATAACAGGAAATAAGGGATGTTTCAGATAGTTTGAAGTTTATACATACTGAATATACTGATATCAGCTTAATATAGATTTTATTTACAGTGTGTAATTAAATTATTTTCTGGAAACATTTTTGAAAAACAGATTTTCCAATATATGTTTATATATCCAGAAAAATTCTTTACCCAGATTATATCTACCACAAATGAAAAACATGTCATATTGTGCTTTGAATTTTTCTACAATGAATTCCAAAGGAAAAGTATTTTATCATCAATTACTTTGTAATTTATTTATCTTTTTCTCAAAATACTAAATTGGAAAATCTGGTTATCAAATATCCTTTGAAAATATAAATTAATTACAAAAGATTAATAGAAACTCTTTCCATTCTTTCCACATATATATCAAAAATTTGAACACATTCCTTGAATCACAAAAATGAATAATGTATGTCAGTAAAAGATGATACTCAAGCAAAAGAATATTTTCCAAGTAATTGAGTAGTTTGTTACATTTAAGGGTACTAAAATGATTCTGGTTTATTTCCTTTGTTTCCTCACTTCTTTTCTCCACATGTAAAAAATATTTCAATGAAATTATGTGACCTAGTATCCACATAAATTAGTACTATTAGACTATTAGGAAGATACCATTCATCTAAGAACCTTTATGGCATATGACTGTTTTTCATTTTCTGATTCTAAGTATATAAACGCTAACATACTTTCTATATGTATATATTCATTTTTCCCAATGCAATATGGTATACATCTTGTTATTTAGTTTTCTACTGTGGGTTTATATGTTTACTAAAACATTTTTTTAAATTCCATTTATTTAGAGTATAAAGAAACACTATTATTTACTGCAACCTCAAACATTAAAGCATTTCAAAAGCAGCTAAGGGGGAAGAATGAATGTGATATTCCCAGACAACAGCAAAGCACTAAATGAATTTCATAGCTGTGGCAAAACTTTTCTTTTAAGATAGAAGAAATATATTTATGTCAAACTTCATCATCATAATCAAATACAGCAGTTTTATACTTAATATTGACTTTATACATCATGCAAGACTTTGCTATTGCTGAACTGTATTATTAAAAGTAGAGTGAGAGGTGTGACAAAATCTACTGCTTGTGTGCTTTCAACTACATTAAGTCTCATCACAATCTGAAAGGAAAATGTATCACATGGGATCAAGAATAAAAAGAACAACTCCAAGAGTTATTATCTTGTCACTTCCTATATATCCAGACTTACTCTATAGCCATTCTTTTAAGTGAATAAAGAACTAAAATACATTATAGGGTATAGTATGTTTCTTCCTAAGGCCTCTCTTTCAATTTACCCTTCTGACCTTAAGTGATCATATATAAGCCCATTGCCTCAAATCAATTCTAAATTGATGATGCTCTAAAGTAGTTCTTTTGTGTGTGTGTGTGTGTGTGTGTTAATCAACTGTTTTTACTATTGGTAATTTACTAGTCAACAATAGGCTATAAGTAGTTAATTTTGAGGAGGAGTCAAGTATTTTTTTTTATTCTTAGTAATATATCTTTAATAAAATGATGATCTTTCTGATTTTCTTTCATCGAGCTAATTTCTCTCTCCAGTTATTTATTTTTTTTTTTTTTNATGGCAGCCCACCAGGCTCCCCCGTCCCTGGGATTCTCCAGGCAAGAACACTGGAGTGGGTTGCCATTTCCTTTTCCAAGGCATGAAAGTGTAAAGTGAAAGTGAAGTTACTCAGTCGTGCCCGACTCTTAGCGACCCCATGGACTATAGCCTACCAGGCTCTCCATCCATGGGATTTGCCAGGCAAGAGTACCAGAATGGGGTGCCATTACCTTCTCTGGAAAAGTCCAGTGCACATGGATTATATTTCCCAGAGTTGCTCTTTCCATTTTTACTAGTAGAAACATTTTTTTAAATGCTCTATCAATATTTAATGATAGCAATTATCTTTGGCAAAAGTTCCTTCAATTACATAAGATAGAAGGACAACATTTGTATAGCCCTGGTATAAAGATTCTCATTCCATTACATTCAGTGGAGGGGGAGGGGAGAGTGTAATAAATTATTAACTACCTAAAATTGTTGCCATGAATAATAACATGGCCAACGAGGACTTCCATCAATATGCAAAATCAATCCTATGAAGATGCCACCACCTACAACTGTACACACAGCCCTCCCTGCTCACTCCTGAGGCAACCCCAGGTGCCTGTTTTCACTCTGACTATACCTCCTCTTCCTGAACTGGTGTCAATGCTGAGAAGTGAAATCTGAAATCTGGAGAGAGGCACAGTGTTTTCTAAAAGGAAAGTCTGGCTGCAAGCAGAGCCCTCAGCCTATGGTGTCACCACTGACGCCGAAAAGCTGGAACCCCAGTGCCGTCCTCACTATGTGCTGCGCTTAGTCACTCAGTCCAGTGCGATTCTTTGTGACCCCATGGACTGCAGCCCACCAGGCTCCTCTGTCCATGGGGATTCTCCAGGCAAGCATACTGGAGTAGATGGCCATGCCCTCCTCCAGGGAATCTTCCAACCCAGGGACTGAACCTGGGTCTCCCAAATTGCAGACAGATTCTTTACTGTCTGAGCCACCGTGGAAGCCCCACAGGCCCTGTGAAATCTGGCCACTGGCCTGAACTCTCCCAGACTCTTCCCAAGGATGACTGTGTGACTTCCACCAACACGGTTTTGAAAAAGGCAAGAGAAAAGAAACTGAGTTTTCATGTGAAAAACAATTGAGCATTTACATCTTCCCAAATATTTCTAGAACTCTGACCCAGTAATGAACTCTAATCAGTAATGAAAAAATTACTGATAAACAAAAATTAGAAGCCACTTTCTTAGCACCTCAGCTTGGACCACCAGGGCGCTGAGGCTACTCACTGCAGTGAAAGTGTTAGTCGCCCAGCAGTCCTGTCTAACTATTTGCACCTGCATGGACTGTAGTGCTGTAGGCTGACTGTTCATGGGATTCTCCAGACAAGAGTACTGGAGTGGGTTGCCATTCCCTTCTCCAGGAACCTTTCCAACCCAGGGATCAAACCCAGCTCTCCTGCATTGCAGGCAGATTCTTTACCATCTAAGCCACAAGGGAAGCCCAGTCACTGCAGCGATTCCCACTATTTTGTCCCAGGTGGCACTTTCTGCCACTGCTACTTGAGCTCCTTTTCAAGAAGAATGCAGATCTCCCTGGGAGAGGAGTAAAGAAGACCAAGGGACTATCACATCCAATCCTTTATCACCTCTTCTTGAACATGGAAGAAAAGTTCTTCAGGAGGGAACCCTAAGAATTTCTCCCAGCTTCATCCTAAACCTGGAATCCATACCTCTTTGCACTGGATTCATGGTGTATTTTCTACCCAAATATATCTCTGTCGTTACTGCAACTACCTTCTCTACCACCACAGCTCATCCATGTAACTATTAATAAAAGAGTATAGATCATCTCTATGAGAATCGGCTGATAAATCCAGTGGGCAAAAATCCAGCTAGGCGACTGAAGCTAGCTTCGACCAAGCACATCCAAGATTTCATCGATACAGGAAAGGGAACAGGCCTTGGTCAAGATGCCCCACTATCTGTTTGATGTCCATAAGAAAAGCATTCCTCATGGTCTTGAAGGATACTTACTCAAAATGGCAGCAGGATAAAGAAAACAAGGAAGCAAAGAATCATGTGGGCTCCCAGAACTTGGTGTAGAATATAACGTGTCAGAAGGAACAGAATCGCACACCCAGCAGTGTGGAGCAGAAACTGTGCAGAGCATCCCTGCTTGGCAGGAAAGGAGATGAACGCCAAAAGCAACTCAGATCTGAAGCTGTCAACAAAGAAGGCTCTGTAAATGAACCCCACTTTACGAGAGAGAGCAGGAAGCAGTTTGCAGTCTAAATGGAAACTAGTCTGCACGACAATGAAAACTCTCTCTGTATAATGTTGGTCCTAAAACTAATCATTACTTCACTGAAAATGAAAGTTTGGAATTTGGTAATACTTACTCAATATCTCCCCCAAATTTACTTTTTTTCATTTTTCTGTGACTACTAATAAATAAATGGGTTTTAATTAAATATGGTATATTACTAAAAATTATCAAGTTATGGCTTAAATTTATAACTTAATTTGCTATCTTGAAAAAAATTAACAGCTGAATTGAGGTTTGCAAAATTCAAGGAAAGCAGGGAGGGAGGGAAAGAGAGAGGGGAGAGATGGGAAACAATCCACTTGTCTGAAAATTGCAGAATGGTAATCTATACAATGGAATATTTATAGAACCATTAAAATCATTTTCACAAAAAAAAATAGTCTATGTCATGGGGAAATGTTCATGATACAGCAAGTAAAAAATCAGAAATAATACATTACAAGACAATTTTTCTAAAAAATAAAAATAAAACAACTTAAATACCTGGTAAAATACCCCAAAATACTCACTTTTTCCCCTTGATGATATGATAGAGGGATTTTTATTTCCTTTATACTTTTCTGTGTGTGCATGCATGCTAAGTCGCTTCAGTCATGTCCAGGTTGTTGCAGCCCCATGTAGCCCCCTGTCCATGGGATTTCCCAGGCAAAATACTGGAGTGGGTTGCCATGCTTTCCTCCAGGAGATCTTCCTGACCCAGGGATCAAACCTGCATCTCCTGCAGCTCCTGCACTGCAGACAGATTCTTAACTGTTGAGCCACCAGGGAAGCCCATATTTTTCTGTATTTTCTGCAATATATGCACGTAACTTTTATGTTCAAAAAAATAATTGTATTTTTTAAAGACTATCTCAATTATAAGACTTAAATCATAAGGATTTAAGCATATAAAAAGATAAGGTAAAGGATCAGAGAGGTAGATATTGGCCATAACCTTCCAAGTTCCATCTGGGGTATGACCCTGGAGATGACCCTAGCTGATATTAGGGGTAAGAGCAGCAGGCTGTCACTGACTGATGTTATTTAAGATTCAGATTAGAACCACATCTTCATTTGGGGGGTTCACTGTTGCTGAAAAGTTCTTTTTATATCCAGTTATATCTGAATTAAGTGGGTAAAATTTCTAACCTGTGATTATTCCCTAATCTGGCCGTGTCTTATGATTTCCTGCAATGATTAAGACAGGCTTTACAAGCCCAGAGATAAATCAATGCACCTATGGACACTTTATCTTTGACAAAGGAGGCAAGAATATACAATGGAGAAAAGACAATCTCTTTCCATTATGGAGAACAGTGTGGAGATCCCTTTAAAAACTGGAAATAGACTGTCATATGACCCAGCAATCTCACTGCTGGGCACATACACCAAGGAAACCAGAATTGAAAGAGATATGCATATCCCAATGTTCATTACAGCACTGTTTATAATAGCCAGGACATGAAAGCAGCCTAGATGTCCATCAGCAGATGAATGGATAAGAAAGCTGTGTTACATATACACAATGGAATATTACTCAGCCATTAAAAAGAATACATTTTTATCAGTTCTAATGAGGTGGATGAAACTGGAGCCTATTATACAGAGTGAAGTAAGCCAGAAAGAAAAACACCAATACAGAATACTAATGCATATATATGGAATTTAGAAAGATGGTAATAATAACCCTATATGTGAGACAGCAAAAGAGACACAGATGTATAGAACAGTCTATTAGACTTTGTGGGAGAAGGCGAGAGTGGGATGATCTGAGAGAATAGCATTGAAACGTGTATATTATCATATGTGAAACAGATCACCAGTCCAGGTTTGATGAATGAGACAGGGTGCTCAGGGCTGGTGCACTGGGATGACCTAGAGGGATGGGATGGGGAGGGAAGAGGGAGGGGGTTCAGGATGGGGAGCACATGTATACCCATGGCTGATTCATGTCAATGTATGGCAAAAACCACTACAATACTGTAAAGAAATTAGCNCCAGTCCAGGTTTGATGAATGAGACAGGGTGCTCAGGGCTGGTGCACTGGGATGACCTAGAGGGATGGGATGGGGAGGGAAGAGGGAGGGGGTTCAGGATGGGGAGCACATGTATACCCATGGCTGATTCATGTCAATGTATGGCAAAAACCACTACAATACTGTAAAGAAATTAGCCTCCAATTAAAATAAATAATTTTTTAAAGGAAAAACAAACAAAAAAATAAGATAGGCTTTACAATCATAGAAGCTTTGTCTTATAACAAGACAATCAGACAGAAGACAGTGCCTATCTCTTTACATTGCATGGGAAAAAAATCCAATGAAGACATATGTCTCTCAGGATGAAGAACAGAGAAATTAATCAATCTTAATTTTTCTCAAAATTTTTCATCTTCGTTGACTGTTCAACTATCCAAGGCCCTTTGTTTGCACTGTTAGATCATAAATCTAATTTACTAGCATGCAAAAACTAAACAACTTTAGATCCAAATGGACTATTTACTAGTTTTCCTTTAATTAAAGATTATTTTCTTCTTAAAGGAGACTCCTGCTTCTGATTTTACATTTTCTTTCTCGAAGAGGGAGCTGATATTGTTTCTACATACAACTTACATACTGGCAGCAGCGGTACCCAGATTTACCAGACAGTAGCCTTCAAGCCATGGTGTTCAGGGTGCTGGAGGCTCCGTTTTCATAGGAATGGGATCTAGGTTAATACAGCAGATCAGTGAGGCTGGGGAGGGCTAAGAATGTTTCTAGAGGACTTCTCAGAACTATCAGGCCTTAGTATCTCTGCATAGAACTTGTCCCTCACACCCTATCCTTCATAGCACCAACATTTCTCCAAAATCTGGCATTTGCAGCCCTCAAGGTTTAGATTCCTACTCAACATTTATCCGTGTTTTCCCAATATCTAATAGAACTCATTCCCTAAACAGAAACATATTGAGCATCTCCACTGTGCTCAACAGACACTGTGATAAGTGTTGGTTTGAAGGCACTGAACAAGACAGACCCAGCTGCCATTCTCAAGAGTTCATTCAATAGAGAGAAATAGATGAGAAAAATACTTAAGCCCAATTTCAGTCAGTGTGAGATCAGTGAGGAAAATCAAGCACAGTAATGAAATAGCAAGTTACAGGGGCAAGAGCTTAGGTTGGGTGAACAGGGAAGGCGCCACTGAGGAGGAGGAATTTAAGCTTATATCTCATACAGAGGAGCTGCCATTAAGAGAGCAAGGGAGGTGTGCACCAAGATGAGAACTCCAAATTCAAAAGGACTGAGGCAGAGCAAGTTTTATTCACAAGAGGAACAAGCTGGGAGCTAGTCTGGCTAGCATCTAGGGAAAGGAGGGCCAGACAACATTAAAGAGGTAGACTGGGGCCAAATCATGCAAGATCTTGTAAGAAGGAAGCTCACATTTTATTTTAAACATGGATGGGAAGATGCCAAAGCTGTATTATCACTGTCTGAAGAAGTTATCATCTCATCTATAAAACTTAAGAAGGATGATTCCGATCTGTACCATTTTACTTCAAGGCACCCCCAGCACTGGGATTTCCTAACGGACACAGCTCCAGGGTATCTGAAGGTCTTAAAGATGCTCAAAGCCCTGCAGTAGCTTCATGAATTAGAAGCAAGCCAATCAGTCCTTCTGTATTCATTTTAATCTAAAATACTTGTGCTTTCCCTTTACTTTTGCAAGATATCACAAACTTTAATTGTGGTTAGAGAGTATAGCCAAGTTCCCCATTCCCAACTGCCTCCGCAAGTACCCCCAAGCTGAATCTCAACCCACTCCCACCTGTCCTTCTCTGAAACCCACCTCTCCCACAGCATCCTGCATCCAAGGACCAACAAATTCACTTCTCTAGTTTCAAAAGCCAGGCATTTAGGAATTATCTAACACCTTGCACACCCTCACTTCTTATATAATCCTCACCAAGTCCTTATAAAAACCTCAGTTCCATTTGCTTCTCTCCAGCTCAGTCACCATCATACAATAAATATCTCTGAACTGGTTCTCACAGTCACTTTTGTTCTCCTACAATACACTGAAGCCTGAAAGGTCTTAAAGATGCTCAAAGAGCTCTGCAACAGCTTTTCAATATGCTTAGGACAACTACTGAGCCAGCCTACAAGGTTCTGTGTGGTCAGGCCACGTAACTCACTCTAGGCTCATTTGTGTATCTGTGCTCCAGCCACTCTGGCCCCAATCCATTCCTCAGATCATCTCGAGGTCTCTGCCTTTATTTTTACAACCCATACTGATTTTTAAGATGTCACCACAAACATCACTTCATTAGGAAAGCTTTCTCGGGTTTCCCTATTTGATTTTCTCACAGCTTGTATATTCATTTAGCTCTTATGAAAACAGTGGAAACACTGCACAAAACTAATTCAATTGTTTTTATTTCACTTCCTGATACATGCACATTCCAGCAAACTTAGGTTAACTGATGAGTAAGTTCAGTTCAGTCCAGTTCAGTCGCTCAATCGTATCCGACTCTCTGCGACCCCATGAATCGCAGCACGCCAGGCCTCCCTGTTCATCACCATCTCTCGGAGTTCACTCAGACTCACATCCATCGAGTCCGTGATGCCATCCAGCCATCTCGTCCTCAGTCGTCCCCTTCTCCTCCGGCCCCCAATCCCTCCCAGCATCAGTCTTTTCCAGTGAGTCAACTCTTCGCATGAGGTGGCCAAAGTACTGGAGTTTCAGCTTTAGCATCATTCCTTCCAAAGAAATCCCAGGGTTGATCTCCTTCAGAATGGACTGGTTGGATCTCCTTGCAGTCCAAGGGATTCTCAAGAGTCTTCTCCAAGGAGGAAAACAACAGAACTGATGAGTAAGGAAGGACTAAAAGGAATAGGAACTCTAGGTTGTCTAGTCTTTCCTTTTATGTTATCATTCTCAGTGTAAGCAACTGGCTAATGAAGGAAAGTAACACGTGAAATGGGCAAAATGGACTTCTCTGGTGTCTGACATTTCTTAGAATGCTATTGCTAACCCCCATCACTCAAAGCACATTCTGGTTCAAATGCAAAGTGTGGCTTCGTGGGTAGGGTTGCCAGAGTTTGCAAATAAAAAATGCAAGACATTTAAATCTGGATCACAGATAAATAACAAATCATTTTTCAGTATAAGTACATCCCAGATATTGGCATGGGACATCCTATATCTTAGGGCTGTTGATGCTCCCTGCTTCCTCAGTCCTAGGTATAACCTTTTTTTTAATTGTGATAAAATACATGTAACATAAAATTTACCATACTAACCATTTCTATAACTCAGTTGCATTAACTACATTCGTGTTGTGCAACCATCACCACCGAACATCCACAGAATTATTTTTATCTTGCAAAACTGAAACTCTAAACCCCTTAAACAAAAACTTCATTTTCCCCTCCCCAAAGTCCCTAGCAACCATCATTCTGCTCTGTGTCTCTATGGATTTAGCTACTCTAAGTGCTTTAAATGATTTAATCATAGAGGTTTGGTGTTGTTTTTTTTTTTTACAGTATTTTATAGACAGGCTATTTCAGTTAGCATAACATCTTCAAGGTTCACCTATGTTCGCCTAGTGTATGTCAAGATTTCTTTCCTTTTTTTGTAAAAAAAAAAATTTAATCTTTTTTCAGCTTTATTGATGTATAATTGACAAAAATTGTATATTTCAAAGGTACAATGTGATGGTTTCATGTAAGTATACAATGTGAAATGATCACCAAATCAAGCTAACTAGCATTCATTACCTCACATAATTACCTAGCCTCCTCCCCCTCTGGCAACCACCTGTTTTTTCTCCGTATCTATGATTCTGTTTCTGTTTTGTTATGTTTGTTCCTCTAGTTGTTAGACTCCACATATTAGTGAAATCATACCATATTTGTCCTTCTCTGTCTGACTTACTGTCTCACTTAGGATACTACCTTCTAGGTTCATCCATGTTGCCAAAAATGGCAAAATTTCATTCTTCTTTATGATTAATATTCCATCACATATACCTACCCTGTCTTATTTATTCGTCTATTAGTGGACACTTATGTTGCTTCTACATCTTGGCCATTGCACACAATGCTGCAATGAACCTAGGGGTGCACACATCTTTTTGAAATAGTGCTTTTCTTCAAAAAAGAGCCTGAAGTGGAATTGCTTTATCACATGGTAGTTCTGTTTTTAATTTTTTTAGGAAACTACATATTGCTTTCCATAGTGGCTACACCAATTTACTTTCCCACCAGTAGTACGCAAGCATTCCCTTTTCTCCACATCTTCACCAAGATTTGGTTTTTGTTGTCTTTGGGTGATAGATTCTGAGGAGTGTGAGGTGGTATCTCATTGTGATTTTGATTTGCGTTTCCCTGATGATTAGCGATGTTGAGCATCTTTTCATGTGTCTTTTGGCCATTAGTAAGGATGTTAGGGAAATGTCTGTTCAGGACCTCAGCCCATTTTTCAATCAGATTGTTTGTTTTATGATGTTGAGCTGTATGAGTCCTTGGCATATTCTGGATATTAACTCTTATCAGATATATCATTTGCAAATATCTTCTCCCATTAGTAGCCTACTTTTTCCTTTTGTTGATAGTTTCCTTCATTATGCAAAAGCTATTCACTGTGATATAGTCCCATTTTGTTTCCCTGAGGAAATAGATCCAAAAAATATTCATAAGATAAGGTCAAAGAGCATACTGCCTACATTTTCTTCTTAGAGTTTTATGGTTTCAGGTCTTACCTTTAAGTCTAATCCATTTTGAGTTTATTTTTGTACCTGGTATGAGAAAGTAGTACAGTTTGATTCTTTTGCATATAGTTGTCCAGTTTGGGGGTTTCCCTATTGTATAGCTTCACTGTATTGTACCTTTCCTTTATATCATTTATGAGTATATTTTAAATTGAATTATTACATTATTCAGTCAAGCTTTCCTACAAGTCTATGTGCTCCATGAGGATAAGGGTGTTGTCTTCTTAGTTAGCCATCACCATGATCATCTAATATTGAGCTGAGCACCTAAGAGATGGTCAACAAATATTTGTTGACTGAATGAATGGGTTGTAACACCCAACTTTGCAATTGCGTTCACATTCTATGCATAGCACAAGCTAGGTGCTTTGGTAATGTAAAGGAACTAAATGTGACCCTACCTTCAAGAAGATTTGGAGATGAAAACAGACACATAGTAACAGCGAAGGTGTGAGAAGCACATGAATAACAGAAGCAGCCAGAGAAGGAAGAGATTAATTCTCTAAAGGAAATGGAGGCAAACAGGAAATATGGTCTGAATCCTCAACTTTCATCTAGGCTTTTGTCAATCTCCTAACAGATTTTACATCCTACTCAATACTTTAGCTTTCCAAAATGAAGATCTAATTCTTTAATCTATTAATTTGTATATTGGAACAAAGTATATAAAGGTGAAATGGAAAAAAAAAATTATCACTTTCATTTTCAAACCTGACATAGTCTTTCTTCTCTATCCAAAGCTGCTTGGAATGCCATCAGAAGATCTCAACACCAAGATCTCTGCTCCAACCTTGCTGTGTGTGTTAGTCAGCTCAGGCTGCCGTAACAAAATACTATAGACCAGGTAGGAGGTTTAGACAACAGACATTTATTTTCCTGCAGTTCTGGAGTCTAGAAGTTCAAGATCAGGTTGCCAGCATGGTCAGGCTCTGATAAGAACTCTCTTCCTGGGCTGTAGATGGCCACTGTAGGGGATATTC
This sequence comes from Oreotragus oreotragus, assembly GCA_006410675.1. Lineage (NCBI taxonomy): Eukaryota > Metazoa > Chordata > Mammalia > Artiodactyla > Bovidae > Oreotragus > Oreotragus oreotragus. The sequence continues at coordinate 59,990 of SJYX01012696.1, read as the reverse complement.
CCTGTTTTTACCTCTATCCTCACATTCTCAACTCTTCAGATATCAGATACTTGGGGCTTTTTCCCTGACCAGTTTTCCAACCCCAGCTGAGTGTCCTACAACTCAATTCTGACACTAATTGGACTTATCACTAACCCCAGAGGATAAAGATTCAGTCTTATAAGACTGCTTCCCTCCTCAGATGTCAATCACAAGTAGCAGGTCCCCAGGTTACTACCCACACCTCTGTCTGACTTGGCTATAAATCATGTCTCCCGACCTCCATTTCAGGTTTGAGAATTTGCTAGAGTGACTCACAGAATTCCAAAAACAGTTTACCTACTACAGCCCGTTTAGTCTAAGTGGCATTTTAAAGGACACAATGGCCCGTCAGATGAAGAAATGCATAAGTGACCTCTGGAAGCGCCTCTCCCTGGGCAGTTGGGGTGTGCCGTGCTCCCAGCATGTGCGTTGTTCCCCAGCCTGGAAACTCTACTAACCCTGTACTTTGGGGACTTTTATGGAGGTTTCATCACATAGGCTTGACCAGTTATTAACTCAGCTTCTAGTCCTTCTGCCCTCTATGGAAAATGGGGGATGGGGCTGTAAGTTCCAAGCTTCTAGTCATGGTCTTTCTGGTGACCAGCCCTCACCCAGGAACCCGTCAAAAGTGGCCTTATTAGAACAACAGATATTTCTATGACATGGCTAGATTCCAAGGCATTTTAGGAGCTCTATGCCAGGAACCAGAGGCAGAGACAGTAACTTTTCTCTTCTTTCACATCTGTTTTTATTCCCTGTGTCCTCACATGGTGGAGAGAAAGAGAAAGAGATCAGGCTCTCTGGAGTCTCTCCTTACAAGGACAGTAATCTTACGTATCAGGGACCCAGCCCATGACCTCATTTAACCTTAATTACATCTCTGTAGTCCCTATCCAAATATAATCACATTGGCAGCTAGGACTTCCACATATGAATTGGAGGGTGGGGAACACAATTCAGTCCGTATTTCTGTGATCTTGATCAAATGCCAAACTACTCCGGTCTTCATCTTCAACCAGAGCCCACAAGCTTCTTGTTTTTGTGTATAAAGTTTTATTGGAATGCAGCCATGCCCAGTCATTTACATGTTGTCTATGGCTGTGTTTGCACTTCAAAGGTGTAGTTGAATAATTGCAACAGTGATCTATCTAACAGCCTGCAAAGGCTAAAACACTGACTACCTGGCCCTATACAGAAAAATTTTGCTGACCTTGTACTTTGGTGATCCCTCAGGACTCTTTCAGCTTTAACATTCTAGGATCCTATTCATGCCTTTGACCTGGAATATCTTTTAGTTCAAGTCTGCAGGTTCCATAAAAACATTAGTCACCTAATGACTGTTTTAGTGAGTATTAAATGCTTATACCAATAGAAGTGTTTTCTTTAATCTCACACTGTAGCTAACCTCTGCACTGTTATTAAGTGAGCTTAAGTAGACATGGAACAAAGTCCTTCCATATAGTAAATGCATTTTATATCTCCATAGCCAAATACATTCCTGCTAAATCATTGTTTTAGGGGCTCTGTTAAGTGCCTAATGTAGCGAGAAAAAAACAGAGTAGAAGTGTTCTGGCCTCACTGGTTTCCCCTCTCTGCACTTGTATAGCCCCTCTAATCTGCACCACACAATCTGGGACAGAGATATGCACCATTTTGAACTGCTTTCTAGTTATATCATGTGCATTAGCCTTGTATCCCACACTAGACAGTCAGCAGTTTGGGATCAGGGATCATGCTTTCTGAATCAAAAAAGTACAGAATTATAGAATTAAAGAGCTGGAAGATACATTAATAATCATAATCCAACCTTCTTGCTTCACACATGAATAAACCGAGGCCCAGACCAAATAAATAGCTTATCTTACTTCTCGTTAACTGCCATAATACTTATCAAGTGCTTGATTCAGCACTTCTGTGTGGCAAGGACTTGCAAAATGATTAGAGAAGGAAATTATAAAAGGAAATTAAGAAGAAAGGAAATTTCCTGGGTCTTGACTTGAAAGACTTCTGGTGGTATGTTCTAGAAAGCAATCTAAACTCTACATTTTCATGTACCTCTAACACAGCATTTTCTCACATGTAGTCTGTGGAACACCAACCCCAAGAGATACTTCAAGAAAATATGGTATGATAGTTAAGTAAATTTGGAAAAGGCCTCATACTGGAGAACCATATGTGTATCATTATATCAAGGCTCTGAGAAGCTCTGAGGTAAATATACCTGATTTACACCAAGATGCACAAATACCTGGCAACAAAGCAACTTTTTTTCATAGAATATCTGTCATCTTCTCAGAAACACAGGGAAATATACAAGAAAGACAAAGTCAGACAAACGTGGGGTTTGCTTAAACCAGTGGATAACTGCCCACTATCTAACAACAGGTGAACTCTTTCAAGTCAGGCCAGCACACTGAATAGATTTTGACTCCCACAACCTACATACAACTGAAACACTGATGTTCAGTCCAAAAAGGCAATTCTTTTCTTCTAAAAATGAGTGCAATAATATCTTTCCAATTAAAGGTAGACTCCACTCTATTGGCACCCTGCTAAAGAATAAATTGAGTTGATGAAGACAGCTATCAGTAATAACCATGGGTGTCAAATGGTAAAAGTAACAAATTAGTGGGATATATTTTGAGAGAAGAAACGGCCTATTTAGGAACTACATGTAACCTGCTTTTCAGGCTTGGTCACAGTGCTGTAAGGTCGGACCCCGGGGGCCATGATGGGCCGCCCCTTCCCTCCCCTGCCAGCGGGGGAAGCCTCTAAGGAAGGGGCCTCCCAGATCCCGGGGACCAGTGACAGCACGGTTCGCCAGCTAAAGCCGCTCCACCTCCGCCAGGCAGAAGGACCTATCAGCCCGCGACACCTCGGCCCAGCAAACTGTCCAAACCCCCATCCACTAACCTGCCCATCCCTCGCAGCGCGCATATATAAACAAACTTCTAACACTGTCCGGGCGCAAGGGCTTCCTCGACCTGCCCCGTTCGGGTCCGGGAACCCCGCCAGGGAACGCTTGGCCATTAAAGCCTGTTAGACACTCTTTGGGTGTCCTGGTCGTCCTTTACCTAACAAGTACTAGTAAGCTGGTGTTTAAAACACTCCCAGAGACTCCCACTGCTGGCCAAGACCAGAGAGCAAGGACCAGATTTACCTTCCTCACTAAATCAAAAAGTGGACAAGTATATGAAATAAAAGTTTTCAAGGCATAGGACAGAGCAACAAAGAACAATGATTCCTGAAACACAGAAAACAGATGAGGTGAACCATACAGTTGACCTAGCTTACTGCCTTGAAAAAGCTCCATGACACAACACAGAGAGAGGGAATCACGACAGAGCCCAGTAGACAACCTGAGACAAAGAGAGAGAGCTAGGAGTATGGGAAGGCCAAGACAGCCAGAATTCACAGCACAGACTATCAGACAGAAGAGGTATGAGATCTAACTCCAGATATCTGAAGAAACCACCTGAGAAGATTAAAGGGAGCAATGCCCAGCTGTTCCCACCATCCAGATTGGAAAACCTCATGACTCATGGGGCACTGAGTAGAATGCCTTGCACTGACAATAGGGAATAATTGTTTAGTTGCCAAGTCTTGTCTGACTCTTTTGAGACCCCATGGACTGTGGCCAGAGGGAATAATTAACCTAAGACTAAATGCTGCCCTGCTCCTCAAAATAACCTTAAAAGCAAGACCCCAAAAGAACAAATGTTTTTGAGTAAGTTAATTGTTCCCATGAACAAGGCTCAAGAGTATTAATAGTTATACAAAACTATCCAGTGTATGACAATGTAAAATTCAATGTCTTCTATTCAAACAGAAAATTACCAGATATGCAAAGAACCAGAAAAATACAACCAAAAATGGGGACAAAAAGCAAATTAGAATTGACACATATGTTAGCATTACAGATAAGACATTAAAACAGTTATTACAACTGCATTTCATGTGTTTAAAATGTTAACTAGAGACATGGTAATACAAAAAGACTCAAACTGAATCCCTATAGATGTATATGACAATGTCCAAAATTTAAAAAAAAATCATTTGTGAAAACAACTGGAGTCATTTTTCTACATTCAAATCTCTACAAAATCAACTGCTTTCTTAATTAAGAAAGCAATTGTTGGCAATTTTCAATTTACCAATGAGTTTACAAATTCCAGAAGTTTTACTTGGTCAGTCCTAGTGTGGAATTAAGAACTTATTGCCCATGAAAACAATGCTCTTATTTACTGATTCATTCAGCAAACTTCTAGAAGACTGCCTATAAATTGAATCCTTTGAGGATTCAGAGTGTGCAGGACATTGTTCCTATATACAAAGAGTATTTTAGTAGAGAAGATACAGATATGTAAAAAACAAAACAAAATAAAAAATATATATGTTGATATATATTAAGTACTAAGAATGTCATTTAAATCGGTATTCCTTAAAATTTGGTCTGTGAGCTAGTGAGCACCCCAATTCCCTGGGACTTGCTTAAAATGTAGATCCTTCAGTCTTTCTCCAGTTCTCCTGACCCCAGATCTCTGGAAGTTATTTGTATAAACCCCAAAGTTTCAGGGTAATGGCATATGTGGTACAAGCAATATACAGTAGAAAAAAAAATTTTTTTAATCTCTTTCAGCTGCTATGGTCAGGGAAAGGTTTAGAAATTCAGAAATTGATTAAAAGAATTTCATTACATGGAAACTGAAACTCCAAACATTTTATGCAAGGATCCTGGCTTCTGAATAACAGAGTGTGTGCGTGTGTGCTCAGTCATAACTGACTCTTTACAACCCCATGGACTGCAGCCCACCAGGTGCCTCTGTTCATGGGATTTCCCAGCCAAGAGTACTGCAGTGAGCCGCAAGGGTCTTCCTGACCCAGGGATCAAACCCTCATCTCCTGCATTGGCAGGTGGATTCTTTACCACTGAGCCACCTGGGAAACCTAAGGAAGTCTAGAAATTCACTCCTCCCATAAAAAAGCAATGAGAATACTAACGAAAATTGTCAAAAATATCTTTTTCAGAACTCTAGAAATCAGCCAAAGTTTTTGAAAATCCAAGGTGTGTTTATTCAAAACAGTAGCTTAATCTCCATAAAAAACAGGGAGTTTTGTTTAACTAGCCCTATTCCTATTCCTCTCTCCCTAGCTCTCTGCAAGGATCTTGAAAACCAACACCCTTGCAATCACAATAGTCATGAACACCAGCAACCTAGAAGCCGTTAGAAAGGGAAGAATGAATTTGGGGCTATTCAAAAGCCCCATTCCACTATTTGACTTACCTGACACATCCCTAAAAACCCCCACTTTCAGGGTTCATCTTTATTCCTCCTGATTCAGAGCTCATTCAGCAAAAACAGCCTTTTCCCCTTGAGTCATTGTTCAAAAATAATCAGCAGCAATCACTTAATAATAACTCACTGAGGCAGCAATAACAGCTGGGACAAATGAGATGCTAACCAAAAACTTAAGAGGAAAAGCTGGAGAATGGGATGTCCAGAGGGAATTGTGAAGGGTTGTGGCGTATTTGGGGATATTTAGAAGGCTTTTTGCAGGACTGGGTATAATTCTCACCTCTGGCTGACCATGAAGCTCAGGACAAGCAGGAAATAAAGAAAAGGTAGTGTTGTAAACTGCCTGCCACAGCATTAAAAACATTTCCTGACACACACATACACACACACACTCTTGCTGAGGCTTCAAGATTTATTAGTGCAAAGCATTTAAGGAAATCTTTGTCTTATCATTAACTGACCATTAAGCTAACTGAGCAGAGACTGCAGTGGCCACACACAACAAAGAATACAGACTTTACAGAATTAGTTCAGGAAAGTCACTAAACAGAAAACAAACAAAGAAACAGCAACAGCAACAAAGCCACAGCAGCAGCAATGGCCAAAACAAACCAATCCAGGTGAGGATGAGTAAGGAGTGGAATCTGACTTCCAGAAGTCCTATATTACATTATTTTATTTTATTTTTTTGTTAATTTTTATTTTTACTTTATTTTACTTTACAGTACTGTATTGGTTTTGGCATACATTGATCATCCCTCCGGATCATCCCCATGCACCAGCCCCAAGCATCCTGCATCCTGCATCGAACACAGACTGGCATTTTGTTTCTTACATTATTTTAAATGTTTCAGTTTTAACAAAAAATTATGAGACATGCAAAGAAACAGGTGAATAAGGCCCATACAGGATGTGAGGGGCAATAAATATCAACTGTTCCTAAAGTAGCTGTGTATCGGAATCGCTAGACAAAGACTTTAACTCAGATAAAGATGTTAAAAGAACTAAAGAAACATGTCTACAGAACTAAAGAAGAGTAGAAGAACAATGTCTCACCAAAGAGAGAATATCAATAAAAAGACAGTAGTTATTAAAAAGAACAAAAATTATTGAGTTGAAAATGAAATGAAACTGAAATGAAAAATTCAGTAGAACACTTAGCATATTTGAGTATACAGAGGAAAGAATCCATGATCCTGACACTGCAACAATTGAAATTATCCAGTCTGACAATACTACAAAGCTACAGTAATCAAAACATCACACTGGCACAAAAACAGACACAAGGATCAATGGAAGAGTCTAGAGAGACCAGAAATAAACCCACACACCTACAGTCTACCAACTTTCAACAAAAGACACAAAATATATAATGAGAAAAAAAGTCTCTTCAGCAAGTGGTGTTGGGAAAGTTGGACAATCTCATGTAAAGCAGTAAAGTTAAAACACACCCTCTTACCATACACAAAAATTAATCAAAATGACTTAAATATTTAAACAAAAGACATGACACCATAAAATTCCTAGAAAAGAACATACAAAAAACGCCCTCTGATGTAAGTCATACCAGTGTTTTCTTTGGTCAATCTCTCAGGGCAATAGAAATAAAAACAAAAATATATAAATGGGACCTAATCACACTTACAAGCTTTTGCACAGCAAAAGAAACCACAAACAAAATGAAAAGATAACCTACAGAATGGGAGAAAGTATTTGCAAACTATATAACCAATAAGGGCTTAATTTTCAAAATATACAAACAGCTCATATAACTCAAAACAATAAGCAACCTATTTGAAAAATGGGCAGAAGACCTAAATAGATATTTCTCCTCATGGAGAAATACAGACAGCCAATAGGCACGTGAAAAAATGTTCAACATCGCTAATTATCAGAGAAACGCAAATTAGAACTATAACTTGGTACCACTTCACATGAATCAGAATGACCATCATTTAAAATTCAACAAATAATAAATGCTCGAGAGGATATGGAGAAAAGGGACCCCTCCTACACAGTTGGTGGGAATGCAAGTTGATGCAGTCACTGTGGAAAACAGAACAGAGGTTCCTCAGAAAATTGAAAATAGAATTATCCTATGATCCAGCAATCCCTCTCTTGGGCGCATATCCAGACAAAACTCTAATTCAAAAAGATACATGCATCTCAGTCTTCATAGCAGCACTCTTCACAATAGCCAAGACACGGAAACAACTTAAATGTCTATTGACGAATGGATAAAGAAGATATGGAGAGAAAAGGTAAGATAAGAATATTTGTAAAAAATAAAATAAAATAACAGCCAATTGTAAAGGAAAAAATAAGCATTAATCACATCCAAGAAACTCAACAAACTTCAAATGGGATAAACGCAAAGATATTCTAACCACACACATCATAATCAAACTACTGAAAGCCAAAGTATTCTGTACAAGACAGGAGATAAAAAGGACCTGGATTAGATATGCATAGAGTTCCGGGATAACAGGAGAAAGCACAGTTTAAAAAGTTCATTTGGGATTGAGGTGAGGTGAAGTCACTCAGTCGTGTCCGACTCTTTGCGACCCCGTGGACTGTAACCTACTAGGCTTCTCCGTCCATGGGATTCTCCAGGCAAGAATACTGGAGTGGATTGCCATTTCCTTCTCCAGGGGATCTTCCCGACCCAGGGATTGAACCCGGGTCTCCCACATTGGAGGCAAACGCTTTAACCTCTGAGATTAGGCTAACAAAATAGTACTGGCTTCCCTGGTAGCTCAGAGGTTAAAGCATCTGCCTGCAATGCGGGAGACCCGGGTTCAATCCCTGGGTTGGGAAGATTCCCCTGGAGAAGGAAATGGCAACCTACTCCAGTATTCTTGCCTGGAGAATCCCATGGACAGAGGAGCCTGGTGGGCTACAGTCCACGGGGTTGCAAAGAGTCGGACACGACTGAGCGACTTCACCTCACTTCACTTTGAAGCAATAAAGGCCTGAACCAAAATAGCAGCATTGAAAAATGGAAAGGAAGGAATAAAATAGATTATAAAAGCCAAATCAGTAAACCTAGACACTGATGTCATTGGCAGTGTGTATGGGGAGCACTCAGAAATGACCCAAGCTTTCAAGTCTCAGTCGCGGCAAGATGGCAAAGGTAAAGAAATCAGGAATAGTTGGTTAGAAAAGGAAAGAAAAACTATGAAGAGTGTGATTTAGGATATGTGGAATCTGAAGCCCTGAACAGACACAGAAAGCACTAGTAAGGGGTTGAAAATGTGCGTCTGAGAGAGACGGGAAAGGCTGCAATCCTGGTTTATTCCTACTGCCCTGACATCACATCCAGTTTAGCATTTGTGCCAGGCAACAGTGTCCCAATTTGGGCAATAAATTATATGACCACACTGTCTCTGAGGGAGAAAGTAAAAAGATGAGCTTAAAAGCTCACAGCACAGAACACTGGGAAATGCCCACAGACAAGTGAGACAAGAAGGAATAAAAATGAGCCATGGAAACAGGAAAACAGGATCAGAGAAACAGGAAAGTATCTTCAGAGAAGAGAACAAGGTGTATGACTGGGGGAAGATGGTCGGCTTTGATGTGATTTTCAGAAACCCCAGGACAGCAGATTCCATCAAGTGGATTATGAAACGTCCAAATTTTTTTTAATTTTGTCATTTAAGAAAGTAACAAGTGAAAGGATGGTTTTTTTTTAATGCTAAGTATATTTACTGACTGAGGGGAAGGAACTAGCAGAGATGAAGTGATAGAAATAAATGCCAAGATAATGAAAACAGTGAGGTCTCAAAGGAGATGAGCACAGCAGGAAAGCAGATGGCAAAGACAGGAATTAAAACATCATGTGAAAGTGAAAGTCGCTCAGTCATGTCCAACTCTTTGGGACCCCAAGGACCCATCGAATTCTCTAGGCCAGAATACTGGGGTGGGTAGACTTTCCCTTCTCCAGGGGATCTTCCCAACCCAGGGATCAAACCCAGGTCTCCCACATTGCAGGTGGATTCTTTACCAGCTGAGTCACAAGGGAAACCCAAGAATACTGGATTGGGCAGCCTATCCCTTCTCCATCTTCCCGACCTAGGAATCAAACAGATGTTTTCTACATTGCAGGCGGATTCTTTACCCAACTGAGCTATCAGAGAAGCCCAAAACATCATGTAAGTGGAGCTTTTCTTAAAAATAAATGAAGGCAGAAAATGTCAGAAGCAATGAGAGGTTGTGGTAACAGAAGAAAGGAACAGAAAATGAAGGCATTATCATTCCTTGCAGTCAGGAATGGCCCTTATTTATTGAGTGTAAATGCACCTGACAACCGGGATTCAAATTCAGCTCTGCCAATTCTGTTATTTCAAACAAGTTGTCTGACACTCTATGCCTCCATTCCCTCATCTAGAATAAGAATAATCATATCATTGTTGTAAGGTTGAGTGTACACAAGCAAAAGTGATTAGAATAGTAACACTGAGTGCTTAGTAAGAACTCAATTGTTATTATTTGACTAGTATTATCTGAAGCTCCCTAAATATTCCACAAATAAATGAAATCAGAGTCGACGTAATCTTCTGGAAGCTAGAATTTGGGAATGGTGTTGAAAAATAAAGATCAAGAAGATGAGAATGCTAGAATTCTACAGAAGGCAAAATTAAGATAACAACATATCAAGATCCCGGTTAAGGGAAAGACTCCTAAAACCAAAGAAAATTGATGGTGACTGGTACGTGATAAGGATGAAGAGAAGTCTGAGTAGGTGTCAGGGAACATGAAGGGAAGAACTCAGCAAGCTAAATGATGAACTCTCCAATATTCTCACATAATGAAATGCCCTAGTTATCCCCACACGGTCTGGGAGATTGTATTAAGACAACATATTACAGAAAAGCACTTGCCAATTATGCACACTCATGGAAACCAGAGGAATATGCCAAAAACTTCTTTGCTTTCTCATAAAGTCATCTTTCAGTTAATTTGGTCCACCTCAGATAAACCACCTGAAGTTTCACATTTTCTTTCTGGATTTCTTCCCTCTTCCATCTCTCCCTGCCCCACCTCAACTCACTGGTCCTTTTCTACCCCTTTCCTCTACTTCCAAGTCCCAGCTCCACCCAAGAGAGGCAATATTCCTGTGTAAAGAGTCTCCAGGACCTTCAAATCTTTCTCAATTAACATTGACAATATCTTAGAGTAAACGTGTCTGACTCTTTGTGACCCCATGGACTAAAGCCCACCAAGTTCCTCTGTCCATGGGATTCTCCAGGAAAGAATACTGGAGTGGGTTGCCATTTCCTCTTCCAGAGGATCTCCTCGACCCCGGGGTGGAACTCAGGTCTCCTGCAGCTCCTGCATTGACAGGCTGATTCTTTACCACTGAGCCACCTGGGAAGCCCAAAGCAAACTTACTACTATATTAACAAAATCTCTATCTCTTTATTTCAATTTAGAAAACACATATCTAAGATGAGAAAAGAAACAGAAGGTGGTAGGGGCAAATAAAATCCTGTCCTGTCAGGTAATCATTTTAAATACAAAGTTTGTCCCAGCCTCCAGAACAGTGTCTAAACAAGATCGTCCCCTAATGAATTTTGGATGGATGAATAAATGAATAAATACAAACTTCAAAGTAAAACATGACTGCCTTTAACAGTAATGACTGTTGGCATCTATGATAGTCTTTCCTGAACTTCTTGGTTGCCGACTCACTGTTAGATCTGATTGCACTGAGTCCCAATGTTTCTCGCTTCCCTGTATCCACACCCTTGACTAGTTTTCTTCTCATCTTGATGACCATTTGATTTGCTTTGGAGAATGAGAGAAAGTAGTCAACTGGACTGAGCAGAAGCTTAAAAAGATGCTTGTATATTAACTATCATGAACATGAGAACAAGCCTAAGCTAACCTAGTGGAGGACTTAGCAAACACAGGAAGGACACATGACGTGTGGCTGTCAAGTTCATCCTAGGCCCACCAGCCACCAGCCTACCCACCAGCTGATCACATCACTGAGATCAGCAGAGCCACCAAATTCATGAAATATCATAGTTTTTGTTTGAAACCACAAGGTTTGAAGTCATTAAGCAACAACGGCTAAATTGTTCCAAATCCCCCCCACCCGCAACTGCATTAGACTGGCAGCCCCACTGCACCACTCTGAAGGGTGGGGAGACCATTCACACCATCATCTATGTTGTGCAATGCAGGGCCTTTCAGGCTGCACACAGCAGCACCACTGGGGGAGCACCAGAGTAAATCAAACCCTCTCTCTCCTGCTTGCCCTTCACCTTTAATGACAAAGGAAGAAAGCAAAAAGAAAGTTAAAGGCAGCTTGAGCTACCAAAACTAACTGCATATTGCAAAAGGAACCATTTCACTTGACTGAACAGTTCAAACAAATTTCAGCTCCTGAGCATTTTAAACACAGAGAGAAAACAATATAAATAATGTATGTGTGTGTGTGTATGTGTGTGTACATACATATACATACATATATATCTATATGGCTGTTAATGAATCATTTGCAAGGGACATTTTGAATGTAAACTGGTATGAATTTCTACACTCCTTCTTTCTGGTCTTCCAGGCACCAGTCCCATCAATCTCTAAACCCTGACACCAGGCAGTTTATTGTTTTTCAAATTTATGACATTTTTCAGTCCACTGGTCGTAAACTGTCACCCTCAGTGGGTAGCTGGCACAACTCATTGCTACTCTCAGCTCCCACTGAGCTCATCGCCCTAGGAGTGATGTGCTAGCAAAATTTTCAGTTGACTGATCTCCAGGATGGTAAACACGCTCTGTGTGCTTCCTCTGATGACATCATTAGTTTTGTCCTCCAACCTTATCCAGAACAGAAATAATTAAGATTGTGATTGTCCATCCCAAACACAGATAATGAAAATGAAGGTAATTGAAAATAGAACCAGTCATTCTACTCAATCTCTTGGTAGGATGGAAGACTAACTCTCTCCCAGACATCCCAATAGTTTTATGTCATCGTTGCAAAAACGTCTCTAATATTGCAGGGTCTATCTGGTCTGTTGAGAGGCTATTCTGTATCTGGTTCTTCGCTGAAACAGGCTTATTTTGATCTGCTGTATTTTCTCACTTATTTTATGAAATGCATAACTTATGCACTCAATTCTCATCTCAGGAAACAGTCTGATTTCTCCCAGAGTTCTCAAACTAAGTACACGGAATTCAGTGAATGTGGAAGTCAGTTTCTCCCCTTTGTCCTCGGTTGGACATTAGGGTGGAGTATGTGCCTGAATGGGCTTCCCAGGTGACTCAGTGGTAAGGAATCTGCCTGCCAGGAAGAAGATGGGGTTCGATCCCTTGGTTGGGAAGATCCCCTGGAGAATGGAAATGGCAGCCCACCCCAGTATTCTTGCCTGGGAAATCCCATAGATAGAGGAACCTGGTGGGCTACAGTCCATGGGGTCGCGAAGAGTTGGACACGACTGAGTGACTGTTAGGCAGTTAGAATAGAAAAAAGGAGTTCAAAATGGCAGTGGCTAAAAGACAAAGAAAGGAAAAACCTGTGAAAATAGAACAAAGGAAGGTCCAAGGACCGGAGTGAGGACCTCAGATAAAACAAACATCCCTCCTGGCTAGCCCAGTTTACATAGGGCAGGCCCAGAGGGAGGAGAAAAAACATAAAAAGAGGAGCCAGAATTGAGCTGGGGGCCTCTCTTCTCTTTGGTCTTTTGGGTCGGCATGCCCTCATGCCTTGAGGATGTATTTTCCTTTTCTTTCTAAAGAAAACTGACCTGTAACACAGAGCTGTAACACTGATCCATTTGAGGGCTATAATGCTGGTCCAGCCATCACTCCAGATTTTTGTTGCAACAAGACAGAACCGAGGATATTACATACTCCCCCAACATGACTGAAAAACAACATGTGCCTGAGTGGAGGAATCAGAAAACCAGGATCAGCTGCTTCTGCCCCAAGCAGGGGTGCAGCCTGCACACGTCACAGTCATGTCTGATCCTCAGATTCCTTAGCAACGAAACAAGGGTCTGGATGGTTTCCAAGGCACTGAAAGCTTATATATTGGATGGAGCAAAAAGTTCATTTGAGTTTTCTCAACAGATCTTATGGAAAACCCAAATGAACTTTTTGGCCAGATCAATATTATCCACAGATTTTTGTGATATTTCCGTTCACTTTTCTAGAGAGCATACGCTTATTTCAACCTTTATCGCATTTCCAATCAATATACCTCTTTTTTAATTGTTTGCCTGGATAAAATTTTCATGAGTATATTTTTAGTTTCCCCTTCAATCTTGGGGTTGAAAGGATCTGAAAAGTAATAGTGCAACTCACTCATTTAATAAACATTTACTGAGCACTTATTGTGTGCCAGGCCCTAGGCTAGGGGCTTGGGAAAATAAAATGAAAGTGATTATAATACTGATGTTCTTAATTATTTCTCTTCAAAAACACTGAGAGAGAGACTTGATCTCAGCCTCAACCCAAAGTATGCATCTAGTCTAAGAAAATGTTTAATTCAAAAGATCACTATGTTATACCAGACCCAAGAAGAGACTAAAATCCCTTGCTATTATGGCATTGGCAACACATACCCTCCAGCACATTTTAAAGAGATAGTGTGAAAGTGATTTGAGTTCTGAAAGCGTGTTAGTTGCTCAGTCGTGTCCGACTCTCTGCAACCCAGTGGACTGTAGCCTGCCAGGCTTCTCTGTCCATGGGATTCTCCAGGCACGCATACTGCCATTTCCTTGACTTCTCTAGCCAGTGCCTGGTACAGTAGGGAAGAACTATTGTAAGTTTTATCTTTCTACCCCTCCTTTGTTTCTTTCCACCTGTTTTTCCCTAAAATTAACCTGACTTCTCTCTCACTCTTCCTACCTTAGCTGTACTCAAGGGTACGTCACTGAAGCAGCAAGATCAGCAAACATCTTCTTCATCCCCACTTTCAACACTAGTGAACTGACAACTGCCTTCTTTGCTTCTAACCTGAATACATTCCCAACCTTTTATCCAGTAAATGCTTCAGTTCAGTTCACTCGCTCAGTCGTGTCCGACTCTTTGCAACCCCATGAACCGCAGCACGCCAGGCCTCCTTGTTCATCACCATCTCCCAGAGTTCACTCAGACTCACGTCCATCGAGTCCGTGATACCATCCAGCCATCTCGTCCTCGGTCGTCCCCTTCTCCTCCTGCCCCCAGTCCCTCCCAGCATCACAGTCTTTTCCAATGAGTCAACTCTTCGCATGAGGTGGCCAAAGTACCGGAGTTTCAGCTTTAGCATCATTCCTTCCAAAGAAATCCCAGGGCTGATCTCCTTCAGAATGGACTGGTTGGATCTCCTTGCAGTCCAAGGGACTCTCAAGAGTCTTCTCCAACACCACAGCTCAAAAGCATCAATTCTTTGGCGCTCAGCCTTCTTCACAGTCCAACTCTCACATCCATACAT
>SJYX01012696.1:0-38883 GCA_006410675.1 Oreotragus oreotragus | reverse complement strand
TCAGCAAAAACAAGACCAGGAGCTGACTGTGGCTCAGATCATGAATTCCTTATTGTCAAATTCAGACTTAAACTGAAGAAAGTAGGGAAAACCACTAGACCATTCAGGTATGATCTAAATCAAATCCCTTATGATTATACAGTGGAAGTGAGAAATAGATTTAAGGGACTAGGTCTGATAGAGTGCCTGAAGAACTATGGTCTGAGGCTCATGACATTGTACAGGAAACAGGAATCGAGACCATCCCCAAGAAAAAGAAAAGCAAAAAGGCAAAATGGTTGTCTGGGTAGGCCTTATAAATATCTGAGAAAAGAAGAGAAGCAAAAAGCAAAGGAGAAAAAGAAAGATGTACCTATCTGAATGCAGAGTTCCAAAGAACAGCAAGGAGAGATAAGAAAGTCTTCCTCAGTGATCAGTGCAAAGAAAGAGGGAAACAACAGAAAGGGAAAGACTAGGGATCTCTTCAAGAAAATTAGAGATACCAAGGGAACATTTCATGCAAAGATGGGCTCAATAAAGGACAGAAATGGTATGGACCTAACAGAAGCAGAAGATATTAACAAGAGGTGGCAAAATACACAGAAGAACTATACAAACAAGAGTTTTGTGACCCAGATAATCACGATGGTGTGATCACTCACCTAGAGCCAGACATCCTGGAACGTGAAGTCAAGTGGACCTTAGGAAGCCTCACTACAAACAAAGCTAGTGGAGGTGATGGAATTCCAGTTGAGCTATTTCAAATCCTAAAAGATGATGCTGTGAAAGTGCTGCACTCAATATGCCAGCAAATGTAGAAAACCCAGCAGTGGCCACAGAACTGGAAAAGTCAGTTTTCATTCCAATCCCTAAGAAAGGCAATGCCAAAGAATGCTCAAACTACCGCACAATTGCACTCATCTCACACGCTAGTAAAATAATGCTCAAAATTCTCCAAGCTAGGCTTCAACAGTATGTGAACCACGAGCTTCCAGATGTTCAAGCTCATTTTAGAAAAGGCAGAGGAACCAGAGATCAAATTGCCAACATTCATTGGATCATGGAAAAAGCAAGAGAATTCCAGAAAAACATATACTCTGCTGTATTGACTATGCCAAAACCTTTGACTGTGTGGGTCACAACAAACTGTGTGAAATTCTTAAAGAGATGGGACTACCAGACCTCCTTTCATGCCTCCTGAGAAATTTGTATGCAAGTCAAGAAGCAACAGTTAAACTGGACATGGAACAACAGACTGGTTCTAAATAGGGAAAGGAGTATGTCAAGGCTGTATATTGTCACCCTACTTATTTAACTTATATGCAGAGTAGTACATCATGGGAAATGCAGGGCTGGATGAAGCACAAACTGGAATCAAGATTGCCAGGAGAAATATCAATAACCTCAGATATGCAGATGACACCACCCTTATGGCAGAAATTGAAGAAGAATTAAAGAGCATCTTGATGAAAGTGAAAGAGGAGAGTGAAAAAGCTGGCCTAAAGCTCAAATTCAGAAAACTAAGATCATGGCATCCAGTCTCATCACTTCATGGCAAATAGATGGGGAAACAATGGAAACAGTGACAGACTTTATTCTGGGGGGCTCCAAAATCACTGCAGATGATGACTGCAGCCGTGAGATTAAAAGACACTTCCTACTTGGAAGAAAAGCTATGATCAACCTAGACAGCATATTAAAAAGCAGAGACATTACTTTGCTGACAAGGTCTGTTAGTCAAAGCTATAGTTTTTCCAGTAGTTATGTATGGATGTGAGAGTTGGACCAAAAAGAAGGCTGAGCACCAAAGAACTGATGCTTTTGAACTGTTATGTTGGAGAAGACTCTTGAAAGTCCCTTGGATCTAAAGGAAATCCAACCAGTCAATTCTAAAGGAAATCAATCCTGAATATTCATTGGAAGGACTGATGCTGAAGCTGAAGCTCCGATACTTTGGCCACTTGATGCATCAGAAAAGACCCTGATGCTGGGAGGTGGAGAAGGGGATGACAGAGAACGAGATGGTTGGATGGCATCACTGACTCAACGGACATGAGCTTGAGCAAGTTCCAGGAGATGGTGAAGGACAGGGAAGCCTGGCGTGCTAAAGTCCATGGGGTCACAAAGAGTCGGACACGACTAAGCAACTGAACAAAAAAACAAGGACATGAAATATATGTTTGGAAATGAGAAAGGTAAAGGGAAGGAAATGAAGTTGGAGAATTAAGCAGGAGTTCATATACTGAATACTTTCTCCCAAAGAGAATGTGAAACCATGGGAGGATTTTAAGTGTGATCCTATTTGCATTTAAGAAAGGAAACATTGACTGTTTTATGAAGAATAGACTGGAGGGACCAAGAGATTTTAGGGCAAAAAGTTAAGAGTTTGGTGCCTATCCCAGTCACTAGGCTCTCTCCACAACACCAGTATCAAGACATTTTGAGGCACCTTTATCCCTCTGCTTTGAAGCATTTACGTACATGCTTTCTCTCTCCTTCCAGAAAATCTTCTTAAGGTGGGAACTAAGTCACATAGCATCATAATAGCTAGCAATTAACACTCAGGATATACTAGCGCCCTAGGTACAATGTAGGAGACTCCAGTTGGCTTCCTGGGTAGGGAAGATCCACTGGAGAAGGGATAGGCTACCCACTCCAGTATTCTTGGGCTTCCCTTGTGACTCAGCTGCTAAAGAATCCACCTGCAATGCAGGAGACCTGGGTTCAGCCCCTGGATTGGGAAGATCCCCTGGAGAAAGGAAAGGCTACCCATTCTAGTATTCTGGCCTAGAGAATTCCATGGACTGTATTGTCCATGGGGTCACAAAGAGTCAGACACAACTGGACAAATTTCACTTTCACTTAGGTACAAAACGTTTAACTCCACAGTAACCACACGAGATAGCTATTATTCCCCATTTACCAATGAAGAAATTCTCATTCAGAAATATTTGCCCAAATCAGCTGGTAAATGGTGGTGCTTGGATTCCCA
Organism: Oreotragus oreotragus; assembly: GCA_006410675.1. Classification (NCBI taxonomy): domain Eukaryota; kingdom Metazoa; phylum Chordata; class Mammalia; order Artiodactyla; family Bovidae; genus Oreotragus; species Oreotragus oreotragus. The sequence continues at coordinate 35,912 of SJYX01012696.1, read as the reverse complement.
CTCAAGTCTGCCCTGCTCCAGGTCTCTCTTCATTCCTTCAGTGATCAATAAACTCACACACCGTTGAGTAGCAAGATGTCTGATTCCAATCTTATCAATCTACAGATTTTCTTTTGATGTGTGCTTGCCGACAGATGGGTGGGAAAATGTTGACCATATTTCAGGCTTTTATTTTTTTCCTAGAGTATGCTGTACCAGTGGGCTTTTTATTCTCACAGTAAATGTGAAGGTGCAATTTGGGGGGTTTCAAAACAATACTGTAAGTACTTTGCTGACTTACCAGCAAAGTCAGATGAAAAAGAAAAGGATGCTGGAACCAAAGAGGAAAGCCAAGGCCAGCCAAGAGCATCAGCAGCAGGCTCTATGCAGTACCAGGAAACATTAAAGGCTGGCATCACTCCCCTCTTAATCCATAATGTGACTGAGTTGCAACCCCAGTGGTTTTGAGAAAAAAGAATCAGCAGAATTTTGCAACTTTAATAGAATGTATAAGCAACTAAAAGTTTCAGAGATGCCTTCTCTTCATTACCTCAGCAGTCATACTCTGACCTTGTGGCCGCTCTTTGTGAAAAATCCTTTTATGTTTTCTCACTTAAGTAGAATTAACATTTTTCCCTCTGTGGCATGAACTCACGGTAGACGAAAGCTTTCCTAGATACCAAGTAGTTTTTCAATGTCACATTCCTATCACAGTGTTATGGAACAAAACTAATTGTCATCAGGATTGAAGGCAATTCTATTCACAGCAAGATAAATTGGATTTCTAAACTGTGATTTCCATTGTGTTACCTCTGTGTATCATGAAAGTTATCCTGATGTGCACAGCAGTAAGGCTACTTACTTATACAGTGAGGTCCAGCTTTATGCTGAATCTGTCATCTTTTGCTTCCCAAGGGAGGACAGAAACACAACAGAAGCATAATTGTAGACCACCATTCAATGGAAGGGGTTAATGAGGATACATTGCTTTAAATATCAGTGTGAACAATCAAAGACTACAAGAAAATAGTCCAGTCCCTTAGAAGAGTAGGCATCCTTGTGAATTATCCATTTCATCACTGTGGAGTTTTATGTGTATGTGAGGTTTTCTCTCTCTCTCTCTCTCTCTCTNTCAATGGAAGGGGTTAATGAGGATACATTGCTTTAAATATCAGTGTGAACAATCAAAGACTACAAGAAAATAGTCCAGTCCCTTAGAAGAGTAGGCATCCTTGTGAATTATCCATTTCATCACTGTGGAGTTTTATGTGTATGTGAGGTTTTCTCTCTCTCTCTCTCTCTCTCTCTGCTTTTTTAATAATACTTTTTTAGATATATGCATACAGTATAACTGGGCTTCCCGGGTGGCTCAGTAGTAAAGAATCTGCCTGCCAATGCAGGAGACACAAGAAACAAGGGTTCGATCCCTGGGTTGGGAAGATCCCCTGGAGAAGGAAATGGCAACCCACCCCAGTATTCCTTCCTGGGAAATCCCATGAACAGAGAAGCCTGGAGGGCGACAGGCTGTCGCAAAGAGTCAGACATGATTAAGCAACTGAGAACAGCATACAGTATAACTATTTCAAAATGTAAACCACCACCAATAAAAATACCCCACCTTGCAATCTGTACATCTGGACTCCACTAACCTTAACTTGTAATGTATTGAGCAATGTCTTGCGTGGCATTTTCAAAATCTTTTTTAAACAAATAAGATTTTCTAATTAATAGATTTAAAATATTATGGAAAACGAGGTGGACAGTGCAAATGTTCATGCTGTTGTCATTAAAAGGCAAACTGGGACTAGCGTGGTGTCCCGGGGCTAAGACTCTGAGCTCCCAACACTGGGAACCCAGATCTGATGCCTAGTCAGGAAACTGGATCTCACATGCCACAACTAAGAGAGTAAGTGCCGCAACAAAGATCAAAGAGGTTGCATGCCGCAACTAAGACCCAGAGCAGCCAATTTTTTTTTTAATTGTTTTTAAAGGCTTCCCACAAAAAAAAAAAAAAAAAATGGCAAACTGGGACTAGTAAAGCTTAGAACCATGGACTTCAGAGTCAATCCTCTGGGTTCAAATCTTGTCTCACCACTGTTGTGATCTGGACAAATTACTGAACCTTGCTGTGCCTCCATTTTCTTATCTGTAAAATGTAGATTATAATAATACACACTTCATAGTATATTGTCATGAAGATTAGCGCTAACAACATACTTAGAAAAATTCCTGGCACACACTAAACACTCAGTGGTACAACTTATTATTACTACTATTATTATTATCTGAAAGCAGCCTGTTGTTTAAACAAATAAGTGATAAACTACTCATAGTTCTATCTCAATCACTCCAGCAGGTTAACTTAAAATCTCTTGCAAGCAGTATCATGTTGCCTCATTCACATTTCTAAGCATCTTTGAAAATAAGAACACTGCAGTCCTAAAAAAAAGGAAAAAACAAACTTTTTATAGTTTACTTTTCCCCACTTATTTTTTATTGACAGTAATTTTCTATGTTGAAAGCAAATCCAAGTTATCCAGCCCATTGCTATTGTTCAGTCACTAAGTCATGTCTGACTCTCTGCAACCCCTGCAGCATGCCAGGCTTCCCTGTTCTTCACTATCTCCCAGAGTTTGCTCAAACTCATGTCTGTTAAGTAAGTGATGCCATCCAACCATTTCATCCTATGTTACACCCTTCTCCTCCTCCTGCCCCCAATCTTTCCCAGTATCAGGGTCTTTTCCAGTGAGTCGGCTCCTCATATCAGGTGGCCAGCATATTGGAGCTTCAGCACTGGGGCCAAAAAAATAAAATCTGCCACTGTTTCCCCCTTTTCCCCTTCTGCTCACCACGGAGTGATGGGACTGGATATCATGATCTTCATTTTTTGAATGTTGAGTTTTAAGCTAGCTTTTTCACTCTCCTCTTTCACCCTCATCAAGAGACTCTTTAGTTCCTCTTTGCTTTCTGCCATTAGAGTGGTATCATCTGCATATCTGAGGTTGTTGATACTTCTCCTGGCAATCTTGATTCTAGTTTGTGAGTCATCTAGCCTGGCATTTCACATGATGTATTCTGCATATAAGTTAAGTAAGCAAGGTGACAATATACAGCCTTGATGTACTCCTTTCCCAATTTGGAACTAGTCCATTGTTCCATGTCTGGTTCTGACTGTTGCACTTGAACTGCATACAGATCTCTCAGGAGGCAGATAAGGTGGTAGTCCCATCTTTTTAAGAATTTTCAAAAAAAAAAAAGAATTTTCCACAGTTTGTTGTGATCCACAGAGTCAAAGGGTTTAGCATAGTCAATGAACCAGAAATAGATGATTTTCTGGAATTTCCTTACTTTTTCTATGATCCAGAGGATGTTGGCAATTTGGCCTCTGGTTCCTCTGCCTTTTCTAAATCCAACTTGTACATCTAGAAGTTTTCAGTTCACATACTGCTGAAGCCTAGCTTGAAGAATTCTGAGCCTGCCTTGCTAGCATATTAAATGAGTGAAATTATATAGTTTAAATATTTTTTGGCATTGCCTTTCTTTGAGATTACAATGAAAACTGACCCTTTCCAGTCCTGTGGCCATTGCTGAGTTTTCCAAATTTGCTGGCATATTGAGTGCAGCACTTTAACACCATCATCTTTTAGGATTTTAAATAACTCAGATGGAATACCACCACCTCCACTAGCTTTGTTTGGTGTCCAGTCAATACCTGGGCCTTATTCCTTTGTGTCCTGTCAATTCCTTATAGGATCTTGCAAAATGTCACCACCTGCAATATTCCCCACTATAAGACACAAGGTAAAATTCCTTTGTTTTTGGCATGGGTCATTTCTGTATACTGGAAATTATACAATCATACATCTTATTTGCTAAATGCTAAAAGGAAAGGACGCATTATACCTTAAGAGTGTTTCAGAAAGAGGTAAAATAAAGAGAATGAGAACAAGTAACAGTTTCATAGCTCATTTGGATTAGAGAGAATTCCTAGTTACACGCAATGAGGTTTTCATAAGCAGCAACTTAGAGAACCTGTATTTTTGTGTCAACACAAAACTGCCAAATGATTTTTCCTAAAATTTAAATTTTTCTATCTAACAAAACTGATTTTCTTGAGTCCAAGGAGGGTATGTTATTCATCCAGGCAGTATCTAGCAAGTGTAAATTGTACAATACTTATTGACCTAAGTAAATCTGAATGGCACAGCCCTGGGCTCAAGGTAGACACTCAAATATTTTTCGAATGAAATGAAATCAGAGGCAGACTGGCAGAAACTGGTTCAGGGTGATCTGTCTTGCTGGTTGTAATAGAGATTAAGATAGAAATATAGGAGGGCAGAATGTATACCATCTCAAAGCAACACACACACATACATATCTAATACAGAAAGTCCCCTCCATATGAATGCATTCCATTCTGATACCATGTTCCATTTGTTCAGTTGATTGACAAGTCCAACAAAGGTAGCCTAGGTACCCAACTAATACAACTGGGTATATAGTACTGTACTGTAATAAGTTCATAATACTCTTCACACAAATAATACATTTTAAAAAACACAGAAAAATAAAGAAAACATGCTTAATCTTTCAGTACAGTGTCTTGAAAAGCACAGTAATACAGTACAACAGTAGTACAGGAGTTGGCATCAAGTGAACAGACAAGAAGAGTTACTGACTAGAGGAGGGAGAGGAGGTGGGAGATGGTAGAGCCAAAGGATCATCAGCAACAGGAGATAGAGGGCAAGCTTCAGTTTCACTCATGCCTGACATTGATGGCATAGGTTCTGGTTCCTTGCTGAAACCAGAGGCACATTTCCCACCTTTGAAAGTTTGCAACTTGAAGGCTCCTAGGTAGCAGACTTGTTGTATATGCATTCACATACACAACCTGAAGCAATCTCAACAATTAACATTCAAAATTAATAGGAACCAGGACTTCTCTGCTGGTCTAATGGCTAAAGATTCCAAGCACCCAGTGCCAGGGGACTGAGTTCAATCCCTGATCAAGAAACTAGATCCTGGTTTCTGCAAGTAAAAGATCCCACATGCAGCAAAGTCACAACTGTTATATAAATAATGACAATATTAAACAAATTGCTTGGATATAATCCACGATTTACAATAGTCTTGATCTGTTCTTGAGGGAGAAAATTTCTCCAATTTTTATAGTTTTGGCTTTTAAATCTGAAAAAAAAGGAGAGAAACTTTCTGAAGTGTCTACTGAGATAGATCTAAGCTCCTGTATCCCTGTTCATCACATTCAGGTCTAGGGTAACCATGTGTCATCATCATTCCCCAGCACTGGACCTGAGAACTTAGTTCAATCCTCCCACATGACAACATTATTCCTAAGATCTTTCAAGGCATTTGAAAGCCCTTCAGACTCTCTTATTCTTCTCAGTCCCTGTCCAGTCCAACCAGGAAGGCAGACAGTTGCCAGAACAGTTAGGTCAAGAATTGAAACAAATGGGGAATATCTCTTTCTACAATGATGAGTATATTCATCCTATGCAAAAAGATAAGTAGATAGAGGTAAACCTATATTATTATCAAGGGTACTGCTCTCCCTAGTAGAAATAAGCAAGACATTTCCTCCAGATTTTATTTAATATGCCATCATTTCTCTCATTTCTCAACACTGATTTCTGTTCATAAACAAGTTTCACTGGGAAATTTCCATTTAAGACAGTATATTTAAAGTAGCCCAAAGAGAAACCATTAACATATTCTGCTGTAGTTCTGAGTAAGGTCAGTTTCACTGAGGCATATGGCAAATTTTTAAAAATACTTAAAAGTCATTGGAAAAAGTTCATAATCAGAGGAGATTATATGCATGTTCACAGAGGAGATGCAGATGTTACACTGAGATTTGTCAGGCTGTCAAGGAAAACAACTCAGGGCCAGGGCCAGAAGGAAGGAATTCTTGTCTCCTAAGGCTAACCTAAGTAAGGGGAAGCACCCCAGCTTGCCTCTGCCAAGAATACTATTCCACAGCAATTAAAAACTCTGGATGGAATATTGAAAACATCTTGTTTTCAATATAAGTATGGGCTCGTCAAGAAAACAAAGAGTCCTTAAAACCCCAAAATCAAGAGAAACGGGAAACACAGAGAGGCAGAGCCCCAAAACTGACATTTACTCTGACAGTATTTGCCAAACCCCAGAGTCCTTAGACTTCATTTTCTGACCTTAAAGATCATAAGGGTCAGTCTAAAGTGGGAGGCTCTATAAGAGATTCCCTCCCTCTATAACGTGGAATCACAAAGGGCCACACTCACAATGTCAGAGTGAAGTAGAAATCAGCCAGCCCCAGTTCAAGGAGGCAGCAGATAAAATTGCCTGCCTGCCCTAAATGCTGTCACTAGTTTGGGGGTGGAGGGGGTGAATCTCCCTTGAGAATTCTTAACACAAGCTAATTCTTTCTAAAGCTTGTAGCCCAAACAAATAATACCTTGGAGTGAGAAACCTTAAATAGATACTTCAGAATAAAGTGATCTCACATGGGTAATGCCCTGGACATGTAGCAGAAACAAAGGAAAACCCTAGAAGAACCCACCTTCAATGTAGGCCTCAAAAATCCTCATAGATAAAAATAGGAAATCAGAGTCATAAATCCCAAACCAAGGAAGGATTTCACTCACTGTGAAGGGCAGCAGAAACAGCAGACAGCAGAAACTAACTTGTAAACTTCAAATATAGGAAAAAACCTACAAGTATGTTTACTTTTGTTTAAAAATTTAAAAGGGAGGGTTGAAACTTTGACTAAGAAGAAAAAGACTTCAGTATTCACAGGAAGAAGTGATCTCTGGAGTTATGGCAGGAAAAGAGGGACAGGAAGGTGCAGGGCCACCTCGCCCGCAGTCAGCCATCCCCCAGGCTCCCAATCTGCAGTGGCTGCTGCCCCACGGGGAGCTTAAGTATCAGGAATAGATACCTGATTGGATACCTGGATGGTTTAGTGGTTTTCCCTGCTTTCTTCAATTTAAGTCTGAATTTGGCAATAAGGAGTTCATGATCTGAGTCACAGTCAGCTTCCGGCCTTGTTTTTGCTGACTGTATAGAGCTTCTCCATCTTTGGCTGCAAAGAACATAGTCAATCTGATTTCACTGTTGACCATCTGATGATATCCATGTGTAGAGTCTATTCTTGTGTTGTTGGAAGAGGGTGTTTGCTATGACCAGTGTGTTCTCTTGGCAGAACACTATTAGCCTTTGCCCTGCTTCATTTTGTATTCCAAGGCCAAATTTGCCTGTTACTCCAGGTATTTCTTGACTTCTTACTTTTGCACTCCAGTCCCCTATAATGAAAAGGACATCTTTTGGGGGTGTTAGTTCTAGAAGGTCTTAGGTCTTCATAGAAACGTTTAACTTCAGCTTCTTCAGCGTTACTGGTTGGGGCATAGACTTGGATTACTGTGATACTGAATGGTTTGCTTTGGAAACGAACAGACCATTCTGTCATTTTTTAGATTGCACCTAAGTACTGCATTTTGGACTCTTTTGTTCACTATGATGGACACTCCATTTCTTCTAAGGGATTTTTGCCCACAGTAATAGATATAATTGTCATCTGAGTTAAATTCACCCATTCCAGTCCATTTTAATTCACTGATTCCTAAAATGATGTTCACTCTTGCCATCTCCTGTTTGACTACTTCCAGAGGAAAACAACAGAATGGGAAAGACAAGAGATCTTTTCAAGAAAATTAGAGATACCAAGGGAACATTTCATGCAAAGATGGGCTCAATAAAGGACAGAAATAGTATGGACCTAACAGAAGCAGAAGATATTAAGAAGAGGTGGCAAGAATACACAGAAGAACTGTACAAATAAGATCTTCACGACCCAGATAATCATGAGGGTGTGATCACTCACCTAGAGCCAGACATCCTGGAATGTGAAGTCAAGTGGGCCTTAGAAAGCATCACTATGAACAAAGCTAGTGGAGGTGATGGAATTCCAGTTGAGCTATTTCAAATCCTAAAAGATGATGCTGTGAAAGTGCTGCACTCAGTATGCCAGCAAATTTGGAAACCTCATCAGTGGCCACAGGAGTGGAAAACGTCAGTTTTCATTCCAGTCTCAAAGAAGTGAAGTCGCTCAGTCATGCCCCACTCTTTGTGACCCCATGGACAGTAGCCTGCACCAAGCTCCTCCATCCATGGGATTTTCAAGGTAAGAGTACTGGAGTGGGTTGCCATTTTCTTCTCTAGGGACTCTTCCCAATCCAGGGATCGAACCAAAGTCTCTCGCATTGTAGACAGACACTTTACTGTCTCAGCCACCAGGGAAGTCCAATCTCAAAGAAAGGCAATGCCAAAGAATGCTCAAACTACCACACAATTGCACTCATCTCACACGCTAGTAAAGTAATGCTCAAAATTCTCCAAGCCAGGCTTCAGCAATACATGAACCGTGAACTTCCAGATGTTCAAGCTGGTTTTAGAAAAGACAGAGGAACCAGAGATCAAATTGCCAACATCCGCTGGATCATGGAAAAAGCAAGAGAGTTCCAGAAAAACATCTATTTCTGCTTTATTGACTATGCCAAAGCCTTTGACTGTGTGGATCACAATAAACTATGGAAAATTCTGAAAGGGGAATACCAGAACACCTGACCTGCCTCTTGAAAAATCTGTATGCAGGTCAGGAAGCAACAGTTAGAACTGGACATGGGACAACATACTGGTTCCAAATAAGAAAAGGAGTACGTCAAGGCTGTATATTGTCACCCCACTTATTTAACTTCTATGCAGAGTACATCATGAGAAACGCTGGTCTGGAAAAAGCACAAGCTGGAATCAAGATTGCTGAGAGAAATATCAATAACCTCAGATATGCACATGACACCACCCTTATGGCAGAAAGTGAAGAGGAACTAAAAAACCTCTTGATGAAAGTGAAAGAGGAGAGTGAAAAAGTTGGCTTAAAGCTCAACATTCAGAAAATGAAGATCATGGCATCTGGTCCCATCACTTCACAGGACATAGATCGGGAAACAGTAGACACGGTGTCAGACTTTATTTTTTTGGGCTCCAAGATCACTGCAGATGGTGACTGCAGCCATGAAATTAAAAGACGCTTACTCCTTGGAAGGAACGTTATGACCACCCTAGATAGCATATTAAAAAGCAGAGACATTACTTTGCCAACAAAAGTCCGTCTAGTCAAGGCTATGGTTTTTCCTGTGGTCATGTATGGATGNCAGAGATTGTCACACTGAGTGAAGTAAGTCAGAGAGGGAGAAATATAGTAAGACATCCCTCATATGCTGTCTCTTATACACATCTAGATGTGTATAAGAGACAGCCTCAGATATGCAGGTGACACCACCCTTATGGCAGAAAGTGAAGAGGAACTAAAAAACCTCTTGATGAAAGTGAAAGAGGAGAGTGAAAAAGTTGGCTTAAAGCTCAACATTCAGAAAATGAAGATATGGCATCTGGTCCCATCACTTCATCGGAAATAGATGGGGAAACAGTGTCAGAATACTTTTGGGGCCCCAAAATCACTGCAGATGGTGACTGCAGCCATGAAATTAAAAGACGCTTACTCCTTGAAAGGAAAGTTATGACCAACCTAGATAGCATATTCAAAAGCAGAGACATTACTTTGCCAACAAAGTTCTGTCTAGTCAAGGCTTTTGTTTTTCCAGTAGTCATGTATGGATGTGAGAGTTGGACTGTGAAGAAAGCTGAGAGCCCAAGAATTGATGCTTTTGAACTGTGGTGTTGGAGAAGACTCTTGAGAGTCCCTTGGACTACAAGGAGACCCAACCAGTCCATTCTAAAGGAGATTGGTGCTGAGTTTTCTTTGGAAAGAATGATGCTAAAGCTGAAACTCCAGTACTTTGCCCACCTCATGCGAAGAGTTGACTCACTGGAAAAGACTCTGATGCTGGGAGGGATTGGGGGCAGGAGGAGAAGGGGATGACAGAGGATGAGATGGCTGGATGGCATCACCGACTCAATGGACGTGAGTTTGAGTGAACTCCGGGAGTTGGTGATTGACAAGGAGGCCTGGCGTGCTGCAGTTCGTGGGGTCACAAAGAATCAGACATGACTGAGCGACTGAACTGATCTGAACTGAACTCTGTATATAAGTTAAATAAGCAAGGTGACAATATACAGCCTTGATGTACTCCTTTCCCATTTTGGAATCAATGTTGTTTTTTAGTAATTAGGAAAATCCAATAAGTTATGTCTTAGAGCCGTAAGTTATGACTTTACTCCTGCCAGATTTGCAAAAATTTAAAGATAATGTTGTCAAGTGTTGGTAAGGATGTGGGATAACAGAAACGGTGATATCTGCTGGTAGAGAGGGTAAATTTGTAAAAATCACTTTGACATTTATATAGTTTATCTGAAGGTGCACACAATGCAGGACCTATCAACTTCACTCCTAGATAAACTTGAGAAGCTCTTGCACATGGGCACTAACTAACAACGTTCAGAGCACCACTGTTTGCTAGGAGAATGGATAAATTATGATATTTCATGTAATGGAATTCTTTGCTGACATGTCTACACTACATGCAAGAAAAGTGGATGAACCTTAGAAACATGTTGAGTGTAGGCAGTTATCAAAGAAAACTTACAATGTGATTGTATTTATATGTCAGAAGCATGTAAGCTAAGTATTATATTATTTGTGGACACAGATTTAGGTAGCAAAACCACATGGAAAAATAAGAGAATGGTAAACTCAAAGTTCAGGGTTGTGATTGTTCTGAATGTGGAGAAAAGAGGGTAGAACCTAAGGGACACATGCAGGACTTCATGAGTAATGAGGAAGCACAAGTTTTTAAACTGGGTCATGAATTCCTGGCAATTTATTCTATTGTCATTCTTTGGAGAGTAAACACATTTCATATATACTGCTTTGTATCTGCAATATTTAATTTTAAAATTTTAAAGATGATAAGACAAATAAGTGACAGAAAATATCTATCATATGTGTAAAAACAGACAAAATGAAAAGCACAAAATAAAATAATCTTCTACCAATTACTAAGAGAAAATGAAAACACAATAGAAAAATGAGCAAAGGGTATTGTGCAAACCACACAATAAGAAATACAAATGGCCAATAAATACATGAAAAGACATTTCACTAATCAGTGCAAATGAAACAGAACTATATTTCACCCATCAAACTGGAAGCATTTTTTAATGTGATAACAGCAAGATTAGTAATGGTATGAAAAATGAACTGACAAAGTCTTCTGGAGGACAATCTGATGTTATCTATCAAATTTTATTTTTTTGTGTGTGTGTGTGTGTGTCTTTTTTTTTTTTTTGTATTTATTTATTTTTTTTTCTTTTTTTTTTTTTTTAAATTTTTTTGTATTTATTTATTTTTTTACACGAACTCCCAAACATGAACCCCCCTCCCACCTCCCACCCCACATCTTCCCTCCAGATCATCCCCATACACCAGCCCCAAGCATCCTGCATCCTGCATTGAACATAGACTGGCAATTCATTTCTTACATGGTTCTATCAAATTTTAAATGTAAATACTCTTCTGCTCAGCAATTCTGTATCTAAGAACCGATCTGATAGAAATACACATACATTTTGGTCATGTTGTATATAAAATGCACATTGTAGCANATACCTGTCTCTTATACACCTCTAGATGTGTATAAGAGACAGGTATATTGTCTCCCTGCTTATTTTTATTTTTTTTTTAAATTTTTTAAATTTTTTTGTATTTATTTATTTTTTTACACGAACTCCCAAACATGAACCCCCCTCCCACCTCCCACCCCACATCTTCCCTCCAGATCATCCCCATACACCAGCCCCAAGCATCCTGCATCCTGCATTGAACATAGACTGGCAATTCATTTCTTACATGTATCTATCAAATTTTAAATGTAAATACTCTTCTGCTCAGCAATTCTGTATCTAAGAACCGATCTGATAGAAATACACATACATTTTGGTCATGTTGTATATAAAATGCACATTGTAGCATTATAATAATGGAAAATTGGAAGCGATTTAAACGTCCATCAATAAAAAATAGTTGATTTAGAATACAACTCTATTTTATCATTTTGAAATGTCTTCAACTACCAGTAGAAATTGTGCCTTAAATAAATAGGGACTCTTTTTTTCTGTTTTTTAATCACATAACAAGCTCTGAATGAAACTCATACCACTGTTTGCTCAGCTGCTCCACTTTGTCATCAAGGACCCAACATCTTTTCATCCCTCAACTCCTCCATCTTTGAGTACTGACTGGATTACGTTCTCAGCTCTGCACTCTCTTTGTCTGCAGTGTAACCTTGCAGTGTGCTATAACAGGCTGATGTTAGACCTGGCCTTGCAACCTTGATCGGCCAGTTGAGTGTGAGTGGAAGTAACTGTGTATGTGCCAGTGAGTGTGTATGTGCCAGTTCTAAGCCAAGATCACAAGTATCTTGTGCTTCTGCTCACCTTCTTGCACTCCTGTGTTCCTTCATTAAAAGATCTACATTAGAGGGCTACTGGTGCAAGGAAAATGAGGAAATACATAGAGCAGACCCGAACCTAACACCCAACTTGGAGCTACAGCCAGTCAGTCTGAAATGAGCCCAGCAGAGCCAGAGATAGCTTGCATACCTCTGAGTGTGGAAACAAAAGTTTACACTTGTAGTCCACTGTGATTTCAAGGTGGCTTGTTAGACAGAAAAATGAAATAATAAGCTTGGCATGTTGACTTTGCAGCCTTATGCCTGTGGCTTGCAGCCTCAAGATAGTTTCAAGCTCCAGAAATTGCAACTGACTTCAAAGCAGGAAGTGGAGGATATGAGAAGAATGGCTAGGGCAGAGATAAACCTCCCTGCGACGCTTTGGCTGTCTTCAAGGAACAGGGATTCCCTGGACACCTCTCTGCCAACTGCCCCTCACAGTTCATAGTCCAGACTGTGTCACGTGATCTCTCTGGCTAGTACAAACGGTAAGACGTACATACTTGCAAAGGGGACCGACTGGCTGGAGAAAAGGCCTACCTTCTCTGAGAACAAGAGGCAGTTTCCCTTTCAGTCAGTTCAGTTCAGTCGCTCAGTCACGTCTGACTCTTTGCAACCCCACAGACTGCAGCATGCCAGGCTTCCCTGTCCATCACCAGCTCCCGGAGCCTGCTCAGACTATGTCCATCGAGTCGGTGATGCTACCCTTTACCTGGACAAAATCAAGGGCTAACTGGCAAAGTATGTATAACTGTGGTCTCTTCCACACACGTTTTGTAACACTGAGCAAAGCTCAGATAGAGTAAGGTAGATTTATATGTAGTGACATGAAAAAATTTAAGGCCATTCAAAAAGAATGGGCAATTGCAAAACAATACATGTAATATTTTCACTCATGTTAAAAAATAAGAAATTCACATTAGAGTGCATACATATGTATGTAAATATACCGGAAAGGGTCTGAAAAATACACATCAAACTCTTATGGCAATCACTGCTGAGGAAGAGGTGGTTTGGGAAAAGGGTACATTTAAAAGAACTTTCCTGAGAACCTTCTGAAAAACAAATATTGTGTATTAACTTATATAAGGAATCTAGAAGAACCAGCCTATTTGCAGGGCAGGAATAGAGATGCAGACATAGAGAACGGACTTGAAGACATAGCACGGGAAGGAGAGAGTGGGGCAAATTGAGAGAGTAGTGTGAGAGTCCGGGGAAGGCAATGGCACCCCACCCCAGTACTCTTGCCTGGAAAACCCAATGGACGGAGTAGCCTGGTGGGCTGCAGTCCATGGGGTCGCTAACAGTCGGACAGACTGAGCGACTTCACTTTCACTTTTCTCTTTCATGCATTGGAGAAGGAAATGGCAACCCACTCCAGTGTTCTTGCCTGGAGAATCCCAGGGATGGGGGAGCCTGGTGGGCTGCCATCTATGGGGTCACACAGAGTCGGACACGACTGAAGTGACTTAGCAGCAGCAGCAGCAGCAGCAGTGTGACAGTCAATTCCTAGGTAGGTCGATAAGAAGTCCAGGGAGCCCAGATCCCCAGAAGAGAGGGGCCTAGGGTCCTTGAGGAGATACGGGTCTAGAATTCTCAGGGAGAAGCAAAGAACAAACATCTTTCTTCTCTACATTCCTTGGTCTTAGTCACATAAAACGTTTTTTTCTTTAAGCCCCTAACTGATGATTACACAACAAACAACTCAGTCAAACTCTGTACTAGGGATTATATAACAACAATGTATCCTGCTTGAGGACAATTTGTCCTTCCTGAAACCCTTTTTTTTAAATATAAATTTATTTATTTTAATTGGAGGTTAATTACTTTACAATATTGTATTGGTTTTGCCATACATTAACATGAATCCTTCTGACTAATCTTATCTTGAAATGTACATTATGGGAGTGGATCTGGTAAAATCTTTACAACCTTGAGACATGCTTTTGATTTATTGTAATAACCAATTTTAAAAGTATATAATTCCTTTGCTAAAGTCTAGCGAGGGGGCACTGTCCATCCCTCTTCTGATGTCTATGTCAGAAGCTTTCTCTATTCCTTTTCTTACTTTAGTAAAACTCTGCTACACAAAAGCTCTTGAGTGATCAAGTCTGATCCCTGGTCCCGAAGCAAAATCTTCTTTGGAGATACGAATCAGACACCATTCACTGTAAGCTATCGGTAGCATTGACGTATATACACTACCATGGTAAAATAGACGGTTCCTGGGAGCTGCTGTATAACAAAAGGAGCTCAGCTGGGTGCTCTGTGATGACCAAGAGGGTTGGGATCCAGGGTGGAGTGGGAGGGAGGCTTAAGAGGGAATGGTAGTTGTTAGTCACTCAGTCCTCTTCAGCTCTCTGCAACCTCAGCGTCTGCCCATAGAATTCTCCAGGCAAGAAGACTGGAATGCATTGCCATTCTCTTCTTCAGGGGATCTTCCTGACCTAGAGATTGAACCCATGTCTCCTACATTGCAGGCAAACTCTTTACCATCTGAGAATATACGTATACTTATAGCTGTCTCACATCATTGTACAATGGAAACCAACACAACATAATAAAGCAATTAACAGTCAGTCAGTTCAGTTGCTCAGTCATGTCCGACTCTTTGTGACCCCATGGACTGCAGCATGACAGGCCTCCTTGTCTATCACCAACTCCCAGAGCCTACTCAAACTCATGTCCATTGAGTTGGTGATGCCATTCAACCATCTCATCATCTGTCAGCCCTTTCTCCTCCTGCCTTCAATCTTTCCCAACATCAGGGTCTTTTCAAATGAGTCAGCTCTTCACATCCAGTGGCCAAAGTACTGGAGTCTCAACTTTGGCATCAGTCCTTCCAATGAATAGTCGGGACTGATTTTCTTTAGGATGGACTGGTTGGATCTCCTTGCAGTCCAAGGGACTCTCAGGAGTCTTCTCCAACACCACAGTTCAAAAGCATCAATTCTTCAGTGCTCAGCTTTCTTTATAGTCCAACTCTCACATCCATACAAGACCACTGGATAAGCAATTATATTTCAATTTAAATTCCATATAAGTAATTATATTCAATTTTAAAAGTACATCTTTAAAAAATTAAATTATATTAAAAATAAAAGTACTTTTTCTTGTTGCTCTATGTCCTTACTTCTGCATCTTGAATTCTTAAGAACATACAATAATTTATGGATTGCTTTTTTAAAATTTTACTTTTCATTAAAAACTAAAAGCTGCATAAGTGAGAAAACTGAACACTGAAAGAGAATATGAGCTAGAAGATCTGTAAATTTTTTCTCACTCAAAGGGAGAAAAAAAATTTTTTTCTCTATAATCCAATCAATTTCTGGCTCCTAGGAAGAAAATAAAAATCACTTAGAGAGATGTTTTGTTTGTGCATTGTGAAGTCAAGTGGGCCTTAGGAAACTTCACTTACAAACAAAGCTAGTGGAGGTGATGGAATTCCAGTTGAGCTATTTCAAATCCTAAAAGATGATGCTGTGAAAGTGCTGCACTCAATATGCCAGCAAATTTGGAAAACTCAGCAGTGGCCACAGGACTGGAAAAGGTCAGTTTTCATTCCAATCTCAAAGAAAGGTAATGCCAAAGAATGTTCAAACTACCACACAGTTGCACTCATCTCACACGCTAGCAAAGTGATGCTCAAAATTCTAGAAGCTAGGCTTCAACAGTATGTGAACCGTGAACTTCCAGACGTTCAAGATGGATTTAGAAAAACCAGAGGAATCAGAGATCAACTTGCCAACATCCGCTGGATCACTGAAAAAGCAAGAGTATTTATTTTAATTGGAGGTTAATTACTTTACAATATTGTATTGGTTTTGCCATACATTAACATGAATCCTTCTGACTAATCTTATCTTGAAATGTACATTATGGGAGTGGATCTGGTAAAATCTTTACAACCTTGAGACATGCTTTTGATTTATTGTAATAACCAATTTTAAAAGTATATAATTCCTTTGCTAAAGTCTAGCGAGGGGGCACTGTCCATCCCTCTTCTGATGTCTATGTCAGAAGCTTTCTCTATTCCTTTTCTTACTTTAGTAAAACTCTGCTACACAAAAGCTCTTGAGTGATCAAGTCTGATCCCTGGTCCCGAAGCAAAATCTTCTTTGGAGATACGAATCAGACACCATTCACTGTAAGCTATCGGTAGCATTGACGTATATACACTACCATGGTAAAATAGACGGTTCCTGGGAGCTGCTGTATAACAAAAGGAGCTCAGCTGGGTGCTCTGTGATGACCAAGAGGGTTGGGATCCAGGGTGGAGTGGGAGGGAGGCTTAAGAGGGAATGGTAGTTGTTAGTCACTCAGTCCTCTTCAGCTCTCTGCAACCTCAGCGTCTGCCCATAGAATTCTCCAGGCAAGAAGACTGGAATGCATTGCCATTCTCTTCTTCAGGGGATCTTCCTGACCTAGAGATTGAACCCATGTCTCCTACATTGCAGGCAAACTCTTTACCATCTGAGAATATACGTATACTTATAGCTGTCTCACATCATTGTACAATGGAAACCAACACAACATAATAAAGCAATTAACAGTCAGTCAGTTCAGTTGCTCAGTCATGTCCGACTCTTTGTGACCCCATGGACTGCAGCATGACAGGCCTCCTTGTCTATCACCAACTCCCAGAGCCTACTCAAACTCATGTCCATTGAGTTGGTGATGCCATTCAACCATCTCATCATCTGTCAGCCCTTTCTCCTCCTGCCTTCAATCTTTCCCAACATCAGGGTCTTTTCAAATGAGTCAGCTCTTCACATCCAGTGGCCAAAGTACTGGAGTCTCAACTTTGGCATCAGTCCTTCCAATGAATAGTCGGGACTGATTTTCTTTAGGATGGACTGGTTGGATCTCCTTGCAGTCCAAGGGACTCTCAGGAGTCTTCTCTCTGCCTTCAATCTTTCCCAACATCAGGGTCTTTTCAAATGAGTCAGCTCTTCACATCCAGTGGCCAAAGTACTGGAGTCTCAACTTTGGCATCAGTCCTTCCAATGAATAGTCGGGACTGATTTTCTTTAGGATGGACTGGTTGGATCTCCTTGCAGTCCAAGGGACTCTCAGGAGTCTTCTCCAACACCACAGTTCAAAAGCATCAATTCTTCAGTGCTCAGCTTTCTTTATAGTCCAACTCTCACATCCATACAAGACCACTGGATAAGCAATTATATTTCAATTTAAATTCCATATAAGTAATTATATTCAATTTTAAAAGTACATCTTTAAAAAATTAAATTATATTAAAAATAAAAGTACTTTTTCTTGTTGCTCTATGTCCTTACTTCTGCATCTTGAATTCTTAAGAACATACAATAATTTATGGATTGCTTTTTTAAAATTTTACTTTTCATTAAAAACTAAAAGCTGCATAAGTGAGAAAACTGAACACTGAAAGAGAATATGAGCTAGAAGATCTGTAAATTTTTTCTCACTCAAAGGGAGAAAAAAAATTTTTTTCTCTATAATCCAATCAATTTCTGGCTCCTAGGAAGAAAATAAAAATCACTTAGAGAGATGTTTTGTTTGTGCATTGTGAAGTCAAGTGGGCCTTAGGAAACTTCACTTACAAACAAAGCTAGTGGAGGTGATGGAATTCCAGTTGAGCTATTTCAAATCCTAAAAGATGATGCTGTGAAAGTGCTGCACTCAATATGCCAGCAAATTTGGAAAACTCAGCAGTGGCCACAGGACTGGAAAAGGTCAGTTTTCATTCCAATCTCAAAGAAAGGTAATGCCAAAGAATGTTCAAACTACCACACAGTTGCACTCATCTCACACGCTAGCAAAGTGATGCTCAAAATTCTAGAAGCTAGGCTTCAACAGTATGTGAACCGTGAACTTCCAGACGTTCAAGATGGATTTAGAAAAACCAGAGGAATCAGAGATCAACTTGCCAACATCCGCTGGATCACTGAAAAAGCAAGAGAGCTCCAGAAAAACATCTACTTCTGCTTTATTGACTATACCACAGCCTTTGACTATGTTGTGTGGATCACAATAAACTGGAAAATTCTTAAAGACATGAGAATACAGACCACCTGACCTGCCTCCTGAGAAATCTGTATGCAGGTCAAGAAGCAACAGTGAGAACTGGACATGGAACAACAGACTGGTTCCAAATTGGGAAAAGAGTATGTCAAGGCTGTATATTGTCACCCTGCTTATTTAACTTCTATGCAGAGTACATCATGTGAAATGCCGGGCTGAAAGAAGCACAAGCTGGAATCAAGATTGTCGGGAGAAATATCAATAACCTCAGATATGCAGATGACACCACCCTTATGGCAGAAAGTGAAGAAGAATTAAAGAGCTTCTTGATGAAAGTGAAAGAGGAGAGTGAAAAAGTTGGCTTAAAGCTCAACATTCAGAAAACAAAGATCATGGCATCTGATCCTATCACTTTATGGCAAATAGATGGGGAAACAATGGAAACAGTGACAAACTTTATTTTTGGGGCTCCAAAATCACTGCAGATGGTGCCTGCAGCCATGAAATTAAAAGATGCGTGCTCCTTGGAAGGAAAGCTATGACCAACCTAGACAGCACATTAAAAAGCAGAGACATTACTTTGCCAACAAAGGTCCATCTAGTCAAACCCATGGTTTTTCCAGTGGTCGTGTATGGATGTGAGAGTTGGACCATAAAGAAAGCTGAGCACCGAAGAACTGATGCTTTTGAACTGTGGTGTTGGAGAAGATTCTTGAGAGTCCCTTGGATTGCGAGGAGATCCAACCAGTCCATCTTAAAGGATGTCAGTTCTGAATACTCATTGGAAGGACTGAAGCTGAAGCTGAAACTTCAATACTTTGGCCACCTGATGCAAAGAACTGACTCATCAGAAAAGACCCTGATGCTGGGAAAGATTGAAGGCAGGAGGAGAAGGGGCCGACAGAGGATGAGACAGTTGGATGGCATCACTGACTTGATGAATATTGAATCTGAGTAAGCTCCAGGTGTTTGTGATGGACTAGGAAGCCTGTCATGCTGCAGTCCATGGGGTCGCAAAGAGTTAGACACAGCTGAGCGACTGAACTGAACTTGCCATGTCTTTAAAATTGAAATCCTTTGTAAAGTCCTATCTTGCTTGTTAACAAGCTTCATTGAGAATGTTAGACTACCTAGCATTAATCTCCACACACCCCAGCCTTCCTAACCGGGCAACTCAGAGACTAGTTTATTTATTGTGTGAAATGTTCATTGTAAATGCATTCCCTTATACTCACATTGCCAGCACGTATAAGCGCTTTCATGTAAGTTCAATCTGCCTCGGATGAAATCATCCTTTACTTTTAAAACCATGAGTATATAACCAATGATGTTACCAAATCCAAAGATCACTGAGGAAAGAAAAAAAAAAGAATAGTTATACTAAAAAAAGTATAGTTCAAAACATAGCTTTTATAGGAAGTATTTCTATGTTCTGAGCACCCTTTATAATGTAAGAAAATTTTCTGTATTAAATAAATAAGATAGGGAAATTGTTTCCTTTATAAAAGATTTTATAACTCTTACAGAAACTTCTTTATTCTACTATATATATAAATACTTGAAACTATAAAATAGTGTCATTTCAATTCCATTTATTAACAGCTGAACTAGGAATGAAACTGGGATCTGGGTTCCAAAACAATGAGTTAGTTGTGCTTCCTCCCCACAAAAAGCTTGTAATAAGGTAAGAAACATAGAAGTAAACGTAGATGAATTTAACCAAATGGGTAACCAACTTTTAAAAGGTAGAAATGTAATGAGACAGAGAAAATTGTGTTTTCCCAGAACTCCTCTCAAGGTTAACATGTGAGGTTGGAAGACAGACTTGGGGAGAATAAAGGAGATCAGGGAAGGAAGGAGATGAGAACCAGAGGGAGCAACTTGATTGGAGACAGGTGATGGATTACTCACCACCCCCTAACCCACACTTCGGTCTCATCCAGCGGTGTGTGTGGCTGGAGGCGTTAATTCCTAGTGCTCCTGCCTTTTATTCTCTTCTCTGAGCCCTCAGCTTCTCCTCCAAACCTGTGTGGACGAAGTATCAGGAGAGAGAGATATTGGAGATGCAGGTTTGTGTTTTTGTTGTTGTTTTTGAAGTATAGTTGATTGACAATGTTGTGTTGATGTCTGCTATACAACAAAGCAATTCAGTTATACATATATATGCTCTTTTTTTCATATTCTTTTTCATTAGAGTTTATCACCAGATATTGAATGTAGTTCCCTATACTATACGGGCTATTGAATGGGCTTCCCTGGTGGCTCACATGGTAAAGAATCTGCCTGCAATTTGGGAGACCTGGGTTTGATCCCTGGTAAGAAAGATCTCCTAGAGAAGGGAATGGCAACCCACTCAAGTAGTCTTGCCTGGAGAATTCCATGAACAGAGGAGCCTGGTGGACTACAGTTCATGGGGTCACAAAGAGTTGGGCATGACTGAGCCACTAACACTTTCACTTGACTTTTCTTGCTATACAGTAAGACCTTGTTGTTTAGCCATTTTATGTATAGCAGTTTGTATCTACCGACCCCCGAACTCCCGCTCCATCACCCCCAATTCCCTCCCCCTTGGCAACCACAAGTCTGATCTCTATGTCTGTCTCTTTCAATTTCATAGGTAAGTTCATCTGTGTCATATTTTACATTCCACATGTAAGTGATATTATATGATATGTGTTTTTTCTGACTTACTTCACTTAGTTTAATAATCTCTAGTTCCATCCATGTTGCTGCAAATAGCATGGTTTCCTTCTTTTTTATGGTTGAAGTGGCTTAGCAGCAGTAGCAGCATTCCATTGTATATATGTACCACATTTTCTCTATCAATCAATGAACATTTAGGTTGCTTCCATGACTTGGCTATTGTGAATAGTCCTGCTATGAACATAGGGGTGCACGTATCTTTTGGAATTACAGTTTCGTCTGGATATATACCCAAGAGTGGGATTGCTGGGTCACATGACAACTCTATTTTTAGTTTTTTGAGGAACCTCCCTACTGTTTTCCATAGTGGCTGCATCAATTTACATTCCCACCAACAGTATAGGAGAGTTCTCTTTCCTTCACGCCCTCTCCAGTATTTGTTATTTAGACTTTAATGATAGCCATTCTGACTAGTGTGAGGTGGTACCTCACTGTAGTTTCAATTTATATTTCTCTAATAACTAGTGATGTTGAGAATCTTTTCATGTGCCTGTTGGCCAACTGTATGCCTTCTTTGGAGAAATGTTCACTTAGTTCTTCTGCTCATTTTTCTATTGGGTCATCCATTTGTTTTGTTG
The DNA here is from genome assembly GCA_006410675.1 of Oreotragus oreotragus. Taxonomy (NCBI): domain Eukaryota; kingdom Metazoa; phylum Chordata; class Mammalia; order Artiodactyla; family Bovidae; genus Oreotragus; species Oreotragus oreotragus. The sequence goes on along the minus strand of SJYX01012696.1, from coordinate 14,188 downwards.
TTGTTGAATTGTATGAACTGTTTGTATATTTTAGAAATTAAGCTCCTGTTGGTTACACAGTTTGCAAATATTTTCTCCCATTCTGCAGGTTGTCTTTTTTTTTTTTTTTTTGATTATGGTCTCTTTTGCTGGGAAGCACTTTTATTTTAAAATCAATGCTGCAAAGGAACTGCAAACTGAGTGAGTTGCTTGTGAAGGCCAGAAACACACTGAAATCCATAATGTGTAGACAAAATACTTTTTTTAAAAAAAGCATTAAGTTAAATTCATGGATTTCCACCATACTATCTCTTCCTTGAGAGGCTGGCATTCTCTACTGAGCTCCAGACCTACATCCCTCATCACCAGAGTCAATCTCCTCATCTTTGCCCAGCAAACCTGCCTTCCTATCTTAGCAGATCAAACACCATCAACTACTTTACCTTCACCAGAAACAGGGAAGTTAGTCTTTACTCCTCTACAGTGAGTCCCTGTCTGATCAAGGGTACCTACTGAGCATCTTTCAAATGCAGCTCTGTAATCTCAGTGCTCCCGGTCACTGCCCTAGTTCAGATCCTTAGCATAGCCCCCTTCCTTCCACAGTAGCTCTCTGTGGTGTCTCGGCTCTAGTCTCATCAGGCTCTAGCTGTTCATCTTTCTACTGCTGCCAATGACCTTTCTAAAATGGTCATTTGATTATGTTATATTACAGTTCTTCAGTGCTATCATCCACCAAGACAAAGATCAAACTTTTTAACATGGAGAACAAAGTGTGTGATGATCTTTTTCTGCCAGGCTTTTCAGTCTTGTCTCCCATCACTCCCTACATGCAAACCCTATCCTCGACAGGTATTCTGACTCTGAGAGCCACGTGTACTTTTGCCAGGTCAAATGCTATCGTGAACCCTAGAGACACAAGAGTGAGCCAAGAGAGCATGGCCCAGTCCTCCTGGAACTTGGAAGGCCCTTGCAGGACCCTAAGGGAAGCACCCTCTCCTTGCCCTCTGTGCCTCTGCACCTGCTTTTTACCTGCCCCACATTCTGGCTTGTCAGAGGCATAGCCTCGCTGGCCCAGCCAATGGCTGACTGGGTGAGAGAATTATTTAACCCCTGCAGGCCTCAGTCTTTCATCTATAACATGACTAGGTAGCCCACAGGATCTTTCAAATTTCTCCCAATTTTTGCAAGTTATAAATCTAAAGAATACTTCTAAGTTTCCAAATTAAAGAAGAAAGAGTCCTCAGAAATGTCCCAACAAATAGTGATGTTTAAACTCTTGTAAGCAGCACTGTGAACATGTTGAAACTGCCAAGTTTTCTTTTGCGTAAAAGAAGGGATCCAGATTTCAAGCAAGGTATGTTCTCCACTTACTCTTAAGCTGCAACACCTAATTCAGGTGTAGCTTTATCTAACTAACGTACTTCGTAAATTAGAAAGCACTAAAGAAAATGCTTCTGTCATTCCTTTAACTGTGCCTGTGCTCTTTTTCCATGAAGTCATTATATAAGTGCATTCCCTGAATTTCAAGGGAAAGGAAGATGACCTCGCCTCTGAAAAGCTGTTTCTTTTGTGTCTAACAAAAGGAAAGTGGGCCTTTGGCTTTTTTTTTGCTGGACACCTCAAATCCAAATTTATACCACTGAATTACAAATAAGTCTCCTAGAATAGGATCAGACAGTGCCAAACTGTCTTCAACCCAAAATAAAGCTAGCTTTGATGTATTTTTAACCTAGGTTCATAAATTAACTTTCAGAGAAAAACCCATATTTCAAGCTGAAATAAAACTGTGAAACACATATAATTAACCAAATCATGAACAGTTTTCATTTTGATTCTTTCACTAGACTTTTAAAGGGAAAATGTTATCAGATACATTTTTTAATGTATTATTATTGTGCTGGTGTCAATTTCCCAGTTTTGATATTGAACTAGGGTTATATAAGATGTTTACTTCAATAGCTAAGGGAAGTTGGATGAAGGATACATGTGACTCTCTTTACAATTTTTGCAACTTCCTATGAGTTTATAGGGGGCTTCCTTGGTGGTTCAGATGGTAAAGAATCCTGCAATGCAGGAGACCCGGGTTTAATCCCAGGTCGGGACGATCCACTGGAGAAGGGAATGGCAGCCCATTCCAGTATTTTTGCCCGGAGAATTCTACGGATGGACCCTAGGGTCACAAAGAGTCAGACATGACTAAGAGACTATATAGGATAGGATGAGTTTATAATTATTTCGAAACAAAATCCAGGGTCCACCTAATGAATTAATGAATCTAATCGGGGATCCCCAATGGTTGTTAACATCACAAAAAGAGAGATAACTGGGAATCATACACCTCCTAGTAGAAGCATAAGTCCATCCATGAATAGTGAGTGAAAGTCACTCAGTCATGTCCAACACTCTGTGACCTCATGGATATACAGTCCCTGGAATTCTCCAGGCCAGAATACTAGAGTGGGTAGCCATTCCCTTCTCTAGCAGATCTTCCCAACCCAAGGATGGAACTCAGGTCTCTTGCATTGCAGATGGATTCTTTACCAGATTCTTTACTCATCCATGAATGAGTCTTACCAAAAAGCAGCCATGAATGTAATCCAATCTCCATCCAATGACCAATTTGTAGGAAAATAAAGAGCAGAAGAATAGACTGAGAGATATCACAAGGGGGTACAATCAGCAAGATCCAGATAATGGGAAAATCTACAGAACAAATGATCTTGTTTCTTCAATAAATAAGTTGCCAAGAGAGACAATAGAGATAGAGACGGGGAAAATCTGGGGATAAGAGCCTTAAGGACATATCAACCAGCCTCAATGCATGGGCCTTATTTAGATTCTGCTTTGAACAAACTGTTAAGACTAAAAATCCTATTGGATTTACAAAATGATTAGGCATTTTAACACTCATTGAATATCTTATAATTTTTTGTTAACTTTTTTAAAAAGTCCACATTTTGTATGTATAATACTTTTATTGAAGTGTATTAATGGCATCTTCTTAAGTGTTTTTGTATGGAGGGTGCAATCCCTGAATTGTGGTATCTAAACACAATAATGGAGAAGGCACTGGCACCCCACTCCAGTACTCTTGCCTGGAAACTCCCATGGACAGAGGAGCCTGGTAGGCTACAGTCCATGGGGTCGCTAAGAGTCGGACACAACTGAGCGACTTCACTTTCATTTTCCACTTTCATGCATTGGAGAAGGAAATGGCAACCCACTCCGGTGTTCTTGCCTGGAGAATCCCAGGGAAGGCAGAGCCTGATGGGCTGCCATCTATGGGGTCGCACAGAGTTGGACACGACTGACGTGACTTAGCAGCAGCAGCAGCAGGCATAATAGTGACATAAAGCCCTGGCCTGCAGGGAGCACCTGGTCACCATGAGGAAAAGAAAGCAGGAAGGTTGAGAATTAGACATTGGCTTAAATTTGTCCTCCTCTTCCAGTGAGGTTCCACAACTCTCCAGTTGAAATATTAAACACTTGGCAAAGCTAAATACCAGATAGGTTTCTTTCATCAGCCTGGGTGGTTCCAGGTGTGCAGGAGTGAAGAATATCCAAATAGAAAACACTCTGCTCCATTAGCATGAGATATGGTTGAGAAGAAACTTCGATTACCACTCCTGTTCTTAAGTGTTTATTATCTGGACAAATAATCACTTCCACCTAAGTCTCCTACGGTTCTCAGCAAAAAAAAAAAAAAAAAAAGTGAGTGATTTAGGGCAGTGCTAACTAAATTTTAATTTTAGAAGTCTCAGTATGTTAAGTATGTTTTGTTCAGGAATTTTTCAGCAAGACTTTTGACAACTACCTCTTTCAGAAATATTTCTCTGTGTGATATTTGATGTCCTTTGGGAATCTGAGAGTAGAGATGAAAGTTTACTAAACCTAGTTGTCAGGAAATAGCTGAGATTTCATAAACACACCAAGACTTCCCAAGGGTAAACTGAATTGGGGTGATGTCCCTAATCTTCCTTTTAATGGGGCTGCTCAGCTGCAATAAAGGATGGGAGATCCCTTGGGATGGCAGCAAGAGAGAGAAAAGGAAGTGGCTCTTATGGTTGGTTTTTTAAATCTCAGAGAGAGAGGTATATAGCTTTATATGGAATTTATGCATTTGCATATAAATCCAAATGTCAGTCTCTGCCACCCACTCCACACACCCCCACATTCCCCCTGCCCCACTCAAAGGGAACCTCCCTCCAGTATTGTTTTCCTTTCATCAGCTCCTGCATGAAATTTAAGCTGCAGCTTCTCTGTACCCCAGGAGCAACTGTCATTCATTGCCAGCCATACCCTGCACCCTTGGACCTCAACCTGCTGCTCAACATCAGGAGGTTGGGGAGTGGGGCAGCCACATCTCCCTTTGCTGCCCACCCCTTTATTCCCTCAAATCATCCCTAAACCTGGTTCTACAAGTCTGTCACATCTTGCTAAAAGGGTTGCTTGCAACAACATAAACAGTTGGCAATTAAATATTAAATACATGACCATCAGCCACTCCACTTAAAGTCATCCATAAAGGAATATGTGTTGATCATCTACAATATGCCAGATACTCTGATAAGCTTAAGGGTTGTACTGGTCAGAGTTAAACTACAGATAACAGATATTACACCAACTAGTTTAAACAGAGAATAGTTTTCAAAAGAATTTAGATGCTCCCCCAAAAGTCACTGGAAAGAAAGGAGAAGCCTCCAGGCTAAGCAAAGCAGCCAAGATAATGCGTGCTCAGATCTTTTTTTGAGAAGAAACTTGCTTTGAGGAGCATAGATAGCTGACAGTTGCCACTTGCAGAGACCACTACAGGGAACAGACAAGGCCACATGTTCTCCAGGCTGCCCCCAGCCCCTGACTGAGCTCAGTGGGGGTTCTAGATCAGGCTCCTCCTGCCCAGTGCTGGTTCTTTTAGTGAACAGTCTTTACTCAGGGGCTCCCAATCAGCCTGGCTGAGATTTTCTCAGACCTATGCTACAATCAGAGGGTTCCCCTTCCTTTCCTCCAGATGTCAGAACTTCATCAAGGTCTGAAACTCTCCCCACCCACTCCAGTGGCCTCCCTCTTGGTTCTTCACAAGCACTTCCCCCAGTAAATTTCTTGCACATTTAACTCCATCTTGATACCTGCTTCCCAGCCCACCTGAACTGACTCTCTGGGCCTCCAGGAACAACTCCCAGAACAATGCAACAAAAGTGGTCCACCAAAAGGGCCACACATGATCAAGAAGCCAGGGAATTGGACCACTCCAACAGCTAGGTTCAAAGAAGCACCTGTCTAAGTCACCACATCCTGCTTCTAAACACGCACAACGCGGGGGAAGGGTCTCCACTACAGCTACCATGAGAGAAAAAGATTCCGCCCACAGGACCATGCCTGCCAGAAAAACAAAATAACCAGAATGGCAAAAAGGTGGCCTCTTCCTCACAGTGTTCATGCTGGTACCTCAGGTCATCTCCATGTTCAATCTCTGCTGAGGTTGGATAGCAGGCCAGAACATATTTCTCAAAAGGAATACTAAAGGTTGATCAGGTATTTATGATGGAGTTTGCCAAGGACATTTCCAGAACCATTGAATAAGTTGGGTCATGTACTTGTCTTTTTCTTATTGATTTTAGAAAGAGTGTGTGTGTGTGTGTGTGTGTGTGTGTGTGTGTGTGTGTGTGTATCAGTTCAGTTCAGTTCAGTTGCTCAACCGTGTCCGACTGTTTGCGACCCCATGGACTGCAGCATGACAGGCCTCCTGTCCATCACCAACTGACGGAATCTACTCAAACCCATGTCCATTGAGTCGGTGATGCCATCCAACCATCTCATCCTCTGTCGTCCCCTCCTCCTCCTGCCCTCAATCTTTCCCAGCATCAGGGTCTCTTCAAATGAGTCAGCTCTTCGCATCAGGTGGCAAAAGTATTGGAGTTTCAACTTCAACATCAGTCCTTCCAATGAACATTCAGGACTGATTTCCTTTAAGATGTACTGGTTGGATCGCCTAGCAGTCCAAGTGACTCTCAAGAGTCTTCTCCAACACCACAGTTCAAAAGCATCGATTCTTCGGCACTCAGCTTTCTTTATAGTCCAATTCTCACATCCATACATGACTAGTAGAAAAACCATAGCCTTGACTAGATGGACATTTGTTGGCAAAATAATGTTTCTGCTTTCTAATATGCTGTCTATGTTGGTCATAACTTTCCTTCCAAGAAGCAAGTGTCTTTTAATTTCATGGTTGCAGTCACCATCTGCAGTGATTTTGGAGCCCAAAAAAATAAAGAGTGCCACTGTTCCCAGTGTTACTCCATCTATTGGCCATGAAGTGGTGGGACTGGATGCCATGATCTTTGCTTTCTGAATGTTGAGCTTTAAGCCAACTTTTTGACTCTCCTCTTTCACTTTCATCAAAAGGCTCTTTAGTTCTTAACTTTCTGCCATAACGGTGGTGTCATCTGCATATCTGAGGTTATTGATATTTCTCCCAGCAATCTTGATTCCAGTCTATGCTTCATCAGCCCAGCGTTTCTTATGATGTACTCTGCATAGAAATTAAATAAGCAGGATGACAATATACAGCTTTGATGTACTCCTTTCCCAATTTGCAACCAGTCTTTTGTTCCATGTCCAGTTCTCACTGTTGCTTCTAGACCTGCATACAGATTTCTCAAGAGGCAGGTCAGATGGTCTAGTATTCCCATCTCTCTAAGAATTTTCCATAGTTTCTTGTGATACACACAGTCAAAGGCTTTGGCATAGTCAATAAAGCAGAAATAGATGTTTTTCTGGAACTCTCTTGCTTTTTCGATGATCCAGTGGATGTTGGCAATTTGATCTCTGGTTCCTCTGCCTTTTCTAAAACCAGCTTGAACATCTGGAAGTTCACGGTTCACATATTGTTGAAGCCTGGCTTGGAGAATTTTGAGCATTGCTTTACTAACGTGTGAGATGAGTGCAATTGTGTGGTAGTTTGAACATTTGGCATCGCCTTTCTTTGGGGTTGGAATGAAAACTGACCTTTTCCAGTCCTGTGGCTACTGCTGAGTTTTCCAAATTTGCTGGCATATTGAGTGCAGCACTTTCACAGCATCATCTTTTAGGATTTGAAACAGCTCAACTGGAATTCTGTCACCTCGACTAGCTTTGTTCATAGTGATTTCTCCTAAGGCCCACTTGACTTCACATTCCAGGATGTCTGGCTCTAGGGGAGTGATCACACCATCATGATTATCTGGGTTGTGAAGATCTTTTTTGTACAGTTCCTCTATGCATTCTTGCCACCTCTTCTTAATATCTTCTGCTTCTGTTAGGTCCATACCATTTCTGTCCTTTATGGAGCCCATCTTTGCATGAAATGTCCCTTGGCATCTCTAATTTTCTTGAAGAGATCTCTAGTCTTTCCCTTTCTATTGTTTTCCTCTATTCTTTGCATTGATCCCTGAGGAAGGCTTTCTTATCTCTCCTTGCTATTCTTTGGAACTCTGCATTCAGATGCTTATATCTTTCCTTTTCTCCTTTGCTTTTGGCTTCTCTTCTTTTCTCAGCTATATGTAAGGTCTCCTCAGACAACCATGTTGCTGTTTTGCATTTCTTTTTCTTGGGGATAGTCTTGCTCCCTGTCTCCTATACAATGTTGCAAACCTTCATCTATAGTGCATCAGGTACTCTGTCTATCAGATCTTGCCCCTTAAATCTATTTCTCACTTCCACTGTATAATCGTTAGGGATTTGATTTAGGTCATACCTGAATGGTATAGTGGTTTTCCCTACTTTCTTCAATTTAAGTCTGAATTTGGCAATAAAGAGTTCATGATCTGAGCCACAGTCAGCTCCCGGCCTTGTTTTTGCTGACTGTATAGAGCTTCTCCGGAGAAAGCAATGGCACTCCACTCCAGTACTCTTGCCTGGAAAATCCCATGGTGGGCTGCAGTCCATGGGATCGCTAAGAGTCAAACACGACTGAGCGACTTCACTTTCACTTTCATGCATTGGAGAAGGAAATGGCAACCCACTCCAGTGTTCTTGCCTGGAGAATCCCAGGGATGGGGGAGCCTGGTGGGCTGCAGTCCATGGGGTCACACAGAGTCGGACACGACTGAAGCAGCTTAGCAGCAGCAGCAGCATAGAGCTTCTCCACCTTTGGCTGCAAAGAATATAATCAATCTGATTTCAGTGTTGACCATCTGGTGATGTCCATGTGTAGAGTCTTCTCTTGTGTTGTTGGAAGAAGGTGTTTGCTATGTCCAGTGCATTCTCTTGGCAGAACTCTATCAGCCTTTGCCCTGCTTCATTCTGTACTCCAAGGCCAAATTTGCATGTTACTCCAGGTGTTTCTTGACTTCCTACTTTTGCATTCCCTTCCCCTATAATGAAAAGGACATCTTTTGGGGGTGTTAATTCTAGTAGGTCTTGTAGGTCTTCATAGACTACTGTAGGTCTTGTCTTCATAGACTATTTGTCTTCATAGACTACTTCATAGACTCTTTTAGGTCTTCAACTTCAGCTTCTTCAGTATTACTGGTCAGGGCATAGACTTGGATTTGGTTTGCCTTGGAGATGAACAGAGATCATTCTGTCATTTTTGAGACTGCATCCAAGTACTCCATTTCAGACTCTTTTGTTGACTATGATGGCTACTCCATTTCTTCTAAAGGGTTCTTACCCACAGGAGTAGATATAATGGTCATCTGAGTTAAATTCACCCATTCCAGTCCATTTTAGTTCACTGATTCCTAAAATGTCAAGGTTCATCTTGCCATTTTGATCACTTCCAATTTGCCTTGATTCACGACCTAACATACCAGTTCCTATGCAATCTTGCTCTTTACAACATTGGATCTTGTTTCCATCACCAATCATATCCACAACAGGGTGTTGTTTTTGCTTTTGCCCCATCTCTTTATTCTTTCTGGATTTATTCCTCCACTGAGCTCCAGTAGCATATTGGGCACCTACTGACGGGGAGTTCATCTTTCAATGTCCTATCTTTTTGCCTTTTCATACTGTTCATGGGGTTCTCAAGGCAAGAATCAGTTCAGTTAAGTCAGTTCAGTCGCTCAGTCGTGTCCGACTCTTTGCGACCCCATGAATCGCAGCACGCCAGGCCTCCCTGTTTATCACCATCTCCCGGAGTTCACTCAGACTCACATCCATCGAGTCTGTGATGCCATCCAGCCATCTCATCCTCGGTCGTCCCCTTCTCCTCCTGCCCCCAACCCCTCCCAGCATCAGAGTCTTTTCCAATGAGTCAACACTTCGCATGAGGTGGCCAAAGTACTGGAGTTTCAGCTTTAGCATCATTCCTTCCAAAGAAATCCCAGGGCTGATCTCCTTCAGAATGGACTGGTTGGATCTCCTTGCAGTCCAAGGGACTCTCAGGAGTCTTCTCCAACACCACAGTTCAAAAGCATCGATTCTTCGGCGCTCAGCCTTCTTCACAGTCCAACTTTCACATCCATACATGACCACAGGAAAAACCATAGCCTTGACTAGACAGACTTTAGTCGGCAAAGTAATGTCTCTGCTTTTGAATATACCATCTAGGTTGGTCATAACTTTTCTTCCAAGGCAAGAATACTGAAGTGGTTTGCCATTCCCTTCTCCAGTGGACCACATTCTGGCAGACCTGTCCACCATGACCCGCCCATCTTGGGTGGCCCTACACATCATGGCTCATAGTTTCACTGACTTAGACAAGGCTGTGGTCCATGCAATCAGATTGGTTAGTTTTCTGTGATGGGGTTTTCAGTCTGTCTGCCCTCTGATGGAGAAGGATAAGAGGCTTATGAAAGCTTCCTGAAGAGATAGACTGACTGATGGGGATACTAGGTCTTGTTCTGATGGGTGGGGCCATGCTCAGTAAATCTTTAATCCAATTTTCTCTTGATGGGTGGAGCTCTGTTCCCTCCCTGCTATTTCAGTTTAGTTCAGTTCAGTCTGTTCAGTTGTATCCAACTCTTTGCGACCCCATGAATTGCAGCACAACAGGCCTCCCTGTCCATCACCAACTCCCAGAGTTCACTCAAACTCACGTCCATTGAGTCAGTGATGCCATCCAGCCATCTCATCCTCTGTCGTCCCCTTCTCCTCCTGCCCCCAATCCCTCCAAGCATCAGAGGCTTTTCCAATGAGTCAACTCTTCGCATGAGGTGGCCAAAGTACTGGAGTTTCAGCTTTAGCATCATTCCTTCCAAAGAAAACCCAGGACTGATCTCCTTTAGAATGGATTGGTTGGATCTCCTTGCAGTCCAAGGGACTTTCAAGAGTCTTCTCCAACACCATGACAATATACAGCCTTGACATACTCCTTTTCCTGTTTGGAACCAGTCTGTTGTTCCATGTCCAGTTCTCCCTGCTGTTTACCTGGGGCCAAACTATGGTGGAGGTAATGAAGATAACGGTGACCTCCCTCAAAAGATCCCAGGCATGTACTGCTACAGTCCGTGCCCCCAACCCTGAAGCTGGCCACTACTGACCCACGCCTTCACCAGAGACTCCCAGACACCCACAGTCAAGTCTCCTGTGGGATCATTGTTCCTTTCTCCTGGGTCCTGGTGCACAAGGTTCTGTTGTGCCCTCCAACAGTCTATTTCCAAATATATATATATATATTCTAGACATTAAGCCTTTGTCACTTACATAGGATTGAAATTATCTTCTCCTAGGTTGTGGTTTATCTTTTCACATTATTTATATGTTTTTCTGATGGGCAGAAGTTATTTTTAATGTAGTTTATCAGTCTTTTCCTTTGTAGTACATGCTCTTTGTGTCTTGTTTTAAAATCCTTTTCAAACCTGAGGGCATAAAGATATTCTCCAACAATTTTTCTAAAATTTTAAATGTTTACTTTTAACATTTAAGTCTTTAATCCTTCTAGAATTGGTTTCTGTCTATGATAGAAGTAGTAATCCATTTTTTTCCAACAGAGACAGCCAATTTCCCAACACTCTCTATTGAATGCTCCATTTTTCACTACAGATCTGAAATATGTCATATATCCTCCCATGTACTAATGGGTCTATTTCTGGACTCTCTTTTGTGTTTCATTAACCTGTTTGTCTCTCCATGCACCAATTCCACATTATCGAAATACTACACATTGCACAAGATTTATAGTAGAATCTGTTTCCCATCTCATTATTCTTCAGCAATATATTAGCCATTTTTAATTCTTTGCTTCTCAATTTAATTTTAGAGTAAGTTTTTCAAGGTCACCATGAACTCCTTTCAAGTTTTTTACTGGAATTTTATTGAACCTAATTGATCAATTTGGGGGTAAATTGCTTTTTGATGTTATTCCTTCTATTCTTGAAAATGACTCCTCATTTTTAAATGTCTTCCAGTAAATTTTTATTGTTTTCTCCATAACAGTCCCACATATCTTTGGTGAGGTTCATATCTAGGAACCTTTTATTTTGTTAGCTAATATAAATGTTAGACATTAAAACTTTGTTTTTTTTAACTATTTGCTGTTGACGTATAGAAACACATAGGATTTTTGTATAATAGTTTTGTAACCAGCAATCTTATACAATTCTCTTATTAACCCTAATAATTTTCTATAGGTTCTTAGAGTCTAAACAATCATATCATTTGAAAATAATTACAATTTCCCTAAGCCCTTCCAAATTCTGTATTTTCTTTTTCTTGGCCTGTTATTTGGACAAGAGATTAAGTACAAAGTTGAGCAGAAGTGTAATAGCATAATTCTTGCCTTTCAAGCAGAGCGTTTTTAACCGTTCATCGTTCAATATTGTGTCAGCTCTTCACCAGGTCCACCCCTTCATAGTCTGCCCTGTGGTGCCAAGGCTGGGAACCTATTGATACTACATTTCCCAGACACCAACTTATCGTGAGATTCTGCTAATGAGAGATCAGAAGGCCAAAGAAGGGAAGGCAGGACTTCCTGATTTCTAGTTCCTGTTGACATTCCTCCTATGGATTACAGCTTTGGCTACTAAGGAAGACTTGTATGGGCCCCTTATGGGCTGGAAGGTGGCCTTACTTAGAGATATTAAGATTTGCAAGTGCATTAAATGAGCTGAGAATATTCCCTCTTTTTCTATTTCTAAAATAGTCTAAATGTGATTAATAATATTTTACTTGAGTGTTCAGTAGAACTTGCCAGTGAAGCCATCTGGCATAGTGTTTTCTTTCAGGGACAATGTTGAACTACTGATTTAATTTCTTAAATCATTATAAGCCCATTTAGGTTTTCTATCGGGGAAGGCAATGGCACCCCACCCCAGTACTCTTGCCTGGAAAATCCAATGGATGGAGGAGCCTGGTGGGCTGCAGTCCATGGGGTCGCTAACAGTCGGACAGACTGAGCGACTTCACTTTCACTTTTCTCTTTCATGCATTGGAGAAGGAAATGGCAACCCACTCCAGTATTCTTGCCTGGAGAATCCCAGGGATGGGGGAGCCTGGTGGGCTGCCGTCTATGGGGTCACACAGAGTCGGACACGACTGAAGTGACTTAGCAGCAGCAGCAGCAGGTTTTCTATTTTTTTTATAGAAAGAAAGACTCTTTTGAGAATTTGTGTTTTTTCAAGAAATGTGTTCATTTCAGCTAAAAAATTGATAGGCAAAATGTTTTTCATCATAGTCAAATTTTCTTTTTAATCTCTACATCATCTGTGGTGAGTCTCTTTTTTTCTTCCAAATATTTTCTTTTTGTGCCTTCTCTCCTTTTTTAATATTCTTCTCAGAGGTTTGTCATTTTATTAATCCTTCAAAAATACAATTTTGTATCTTTTGTTACTTTCTATGATATCTTTGTTTTCTATCTACTATATTTTTATAGCAGATATCTACGTGCTATCTGCTATATTTTGACAGCATATATGCATTCATGACTCCATTTCTTTTCACAGTACTGTTTCGGCTTCATCTTACAAATTGCTTGCTTTACGTTATTGTTTAGCATTTTGTTTTTATTAAAATTTCTTCTTTAATCCATAAAGTTTTTTTTAATTTGTGGTTTTTTTAAATTTTACAAAATTGTGGGTACAATATTCTACCTATATCCTTTAGACCAAGATTATCTATTACATTGCTAAAATCTGCGATTTTGATTTTTATATCTGATTAATTTATCAATTACTGGGAAAGAGAGGTTAAAATCTCCAACTCAGTTACCAGATATGCCTGGCAGCTCGACCTCTTGTCTCTTTGCCTTTCTGTCAATTTTGCTTTATGTATTTTAAAGTATGTTGTCAGTGTATAGCGGCTGAGAATTTTCATATCTCCATGGCGAACGGAACCTTTATCATAATTGGTAACACTCCATCTCTAATAATAAATACTCTTTATCTTAAAGTCTCTTTTGTCTTACTTGATATAGTATATCATCTTATCCTGATTTGTGAACTTTATTATGTTTATCAATCTATGTAAGGAGTTAAAAATGGTACCCATATCCCAGTCTCTTTGATCAAGAGGCCCAAATGACTCCAGCACCTTTTTCTTTCCTTGCTAAAGCATGATAGCATCCAAATGAATATGGATGGCTTCTCCTTGCAAGTACTTTCAAATAATCACTTTTGTCCTCATGGCAACAAGGCAGACTTTCCTCCTCCACGATTCCATTCGGTGGCCCTATAGCAATATAGATGTCTATATCCACTATATTACAAATATAGGCATTGCTCCTTTACTGCTGGTGACCAAATTATCACTGTCTGAAATCTGCATTGGATGAGGTTGCATCTGCTCTGAGTAACAAGGCCCCTAAAAGGGTCCTATACTTATAGTTGTCTCTTTTATCAATTAAAGCATACAAATAACCTCTTCCAAATATCTTAAGTTGAAATAGTATCCTTTTACTAATTCATCTATCAATATTATTATCAACATAAATCTGCTAATCTTACCAAATAAGATGGCTCAGTTAAGTTCAGTTCAATCGCTCAGTCGTGTCCGCAGCATGAATCGCGTGCCCCGTGAATCGCAGCACGCCAGGCCTCCCTGTCCATCACCATCTCCCGGAGTTCACTCAGACTCACGTCCATCGAGTCCGTGATGCCATCCAGCCAACTCATCCTCGGTCGTCCCCTTCTCCTCCTGCCCCCAATCCCTCCCAGCATCAGAGTCTTTTCCAATGAGTCAACTCTTCTCATGAGGTGGCCAAAGTACAGAAGTTTCAGCTTTAGCATCATTTCCGCCAAAGAAATCCCAGGGTTGATCTCCTTCAGAATGGACTGGTTGGATCTCCTTGCAG
>SJYX01012695.1:12874-25849 GCA_006410675.1 Oreotragus oreotragus | reverse complement strand
CCACATCATCCCTCCAGATCACCCCCATACACCAGCCCCAAGCATCCTGCATCCTGCATTGAACATAGACTGGCAATTCATTTCTTACATGATAGTATACAAATTTCAATGCTATTCTCTCAAATCATCCCACCCTCTCCCTCTCCCTCTCCTTCTCCCTCAGAGTCCATAAGTCCGCTCTACACATCTGCATCTCTTTTGCTGTCTTGCATACAGGGTCCTCATTACCATCTTTCTAAATTCCATATATATGTGTTAGTATACTGTATTGGTGTTTTTCTTTCTGGCTTACTTCACTCTTATATTTTGTACTAATTAGCATATATTTCTATTATGGTTATTCCAAATACTTTTGTCTTTAACTGTCATATCAAAGTAAAAAAGTGGTTTATGCACCACAATTACAGTATTATTGCAATATTGCATATTATATTTATCTATATTGTCAGTGAGATTTATACTTTCATGTGATTTTGTATATTTTTAGCATCTTATATTTCAACTTTAAGAGCTCCCTTTGGCATATCTTATAAGGCAGCTTTAATGGGGGAAAACTCTCTCAGTTTTTGTTTGTCATGAAGAGTTTTTATCTCTTCTTCTTTTTTAAAGAACATTCTTACCAGGTATAATAATCTTGTTTACCAGTGGGGTTTTTTCAGTACTTTGAATACATCATTCCATTCTCTCTTGGTCTATAAGGTTTTTGCTGAAAAATCTGATGATATTCTTATAGAGATTTCCTTGTATATGATGCTCTTATCTTGCTATTTTCAAAAGTCTGTCTTTGTCTTTGAATTTTGAATATTCAGTTACTATGTGTCTTGATTTATACTTCTTTGATTCTACCATCATGGGACCTTTGGGTTTCATGAATCTGAATGTCCATTTACTTACCCAGACTTGGGAATTTTTCAGCCATAATTTCTTTAAATAAATTTTCAGCATTTTTTCGTTGTATTCTCTTTGGAGCTCCCATAATGTGTATATTGATTTTCTTATAGTATCCCATAGACTTTCTTCATTCTTTTTCCTTTTCCTACTCTAACTGGATAATTTCAAATGCTCTATCTTTGAGTTTGTTGTTTGTTTCTTCTGTTTGGTCCAATCTGCTGATGAGACACTTTATTCAATTTTTAATGCAGTTGTATTTTTAGAACCCGAATTTCTGTTTGGTTCTTCTGAATGTTTTCTATCTCTGTGTTGAACTTCTCATTTTGGTCAAAAATTGTTTTCCAAATTTTGCTTAGTGATCTGTCTGTGTTCTTTGGTAGTTTGCTGAGCTTATTTAATATGATGATATTGAATTCTCGGTTAGGCGATTCACTTATTTCTGATTGTTTACTGGAGTTACTTTTGTTCATTTGGTATTGCCATGTTTTGCTGATTTTCCATTCTTGTAGCCTTGCATTGGTGTCTGTGTGTTTGAATAAGCAGTCTCTTCTTCCAGTCTTTTAGGGCTGGCTGTAAGGGGGCGAAAGACAGCCACTGTAAAGCTCAACAAAGTTTGAGGCTTCAGCTATTGAGACACATGGGATGCTGGCTGCAGGACTATGTGAGGTTCTGGGTATAGGGTTGCATAGACCACCGTCTGTGGATATTTGTGAGAAATGGTTTTCAGGGCCATGTGGCCTAGTTTCTGCGATCTCCTTCCACTTATATTTGTTTGACAAAGAACCCACCTGCCAATGCAGGAGACATGAGATGCAGGTTTGACCCCTGAGTTTGGAAGATCCCCTGGAGAAGGGCATGGCACTCCATTCTAGTATTCTTGCCTGGAGAATCCCATCAACAGAGGAGCCTGGTGGGCTACAGTCCATAGATTTACAAAGAGGTGGACATGACTGAAGTGACTTAGCACGCATGCAGGTACCCTCAAATAATGTCCTTACTGTTCTGGGTGCAGTGAGACAGAAGCCAACTTCCCAGGCAATGCCTCACAAATTATGGGGAAACTAGACTGTCGCTTCATTCCCTTTTTCCTGTGGGAAAGGTCACAGTCCAGAGGTATCTCTCTCAGCACTGAGTCATCCTGGCATGGGATCAAGGTAATGAGGTAAAGTAAAAAACTGTTCTTACTACCCTTTTCCTGTGGCTGACCTAGGATTTTTGGTCCATCAAAGTGCTGGAATCCCCCAACTGAACTCTGAAGATCTTGTAAGGGTATTTCTGAACATGGATAGTTGTTAAAATCATATATCCTGGTGTCTTGCTGGCATCAATGACTTCTTTCTCTTTTAAGGAAACTTATGATTGCATTTTGCCCAGATAATCCAAAATAATCTCACTATTGTAAAGTCAACTGATTAGCAGCTTTCATTCTATCTTCTACATTAATTCCCCTTTTCATGTAATGTAACATAGCCACAGGTTCCAGGGATTAAGACATGGACATATTTGAGGGGCCATTACTCTATCATGATTTGGAAATCCAGGTGTAGTTAGTATCCCCTGTACACTTTCTTCTCGCTCAGAGCCAATCTGTTAATGGCCTCACTCAGAAAAAAACACCACAATTTAGCTCTTAAATGCTACATGAGCATAAGAGAAAGTTTACACTGCAATGCTTATTAAGGAACCCGTTTAGCAAACACTGTCTTTCCCTAAAGATCCTCTCCACATAGGGAAATATCCTTCTGTGGAGAAGATGACTCATAAGTTCCCATGGGATTTCAAGGCAGCTTGTAAATCTGTCACTTTTCTTCCTGTCTCTACCACAATTTCATTGGCATGTTCTAACCACACTTGGAATTGTCATTCCTAGTTGTTACCACTGCATCTCCCACAAATGTCTCTACTTTTGGGAAGCTAGGGCCTTTCTCTGGCCTCCCAAAGCTAACCAGATGTCCTTCCCCATAAGAGCTGTGCTGTCCCAAACTTCAACTCAGTTGGAGACACAGGGTAAGGGCCACGAACCAAGACAAGCCCTTCTGTCCCCAGCTTCTTTCTTTTCTGGGAAAAATTCCAGGTTTAAAAAAAAGTGATAGGCCTAAGAAAATGAAATCTAAATTTTATTTCCTTGTGGATGATTTTTAAGGCTTGTGAAATCTAGTGATGTTGCATGGGGCCTAAACCAATTGCCCCATTCCTAGTCTCTTGGTGAATATTTAGCTTCAGAAAAATTATGTTTTAAGTATAAAATGCACCCACTTTCTTTTTAGGAGAAGGAAATTGCAACCCACTCCAATGTTCTTGCCTGGAAAATTCCATGGACAGAGGTGACAGGCAGGCTACAGTCCATGGGATCGCAGAGAGTCAGACATGACTGAGTGACTATCACTCACTCACTTTCTTTATAAGGCTTCCTTATACACCTTGGCTTCAATGAGATAATAGATATTAAACTGTGACATGTAAAGTTTTCCACATATGCAAAGTTTAATTCTTTTGTTTCCTCCTACCCCAGAGCCCGTGCCCTCTCCTCAGATTCTGATGAGGTCAACATCCATCACACCAGACTGGTGCAACGTCACCCTGGAGTGCAGAGCCTCTGGGGCCACAGAAAATCTGAATGTGACCTGGGAGAACAAGGACCTCCCCAAAGAATGGGAGCAGAGAAGGACATTAGAATCAGCCTCCAACTCATGCATCCTGGCTGTGAGCTTGCCTAGAGGCCAGCCCCACGCCAGCCTTGTCTGTGTGGTCAGCAACCCAGTGGCATATAAAACTGCCTCCTTCGACCTTGGAGGAGTCTGCGTCCATGGTGAGTACAATATGCCAGAAGAAAGGAGCACTTTCAGAGCTCAGATAGCACTGAGGTCTGGGGGTTCAGAGCTTTTCTTCCCACCATTTTGTTAGCCCTGCTTTCTATCTGGCCACTTCATACAGGAGTCGAGGAAAAACATCCAACTTATTTTTGCTTTTTGAGTGTGTCTCACATCCATGACATAAATTGCTTGCCCCTGCTAGTCCAGGTAGTAGTTTTTCACTACCTCTCTCCACCACTATCCAACACCCATTGTGCATTCAGCATGGTCTTTAGGAAAGTAATCACATTGGGTCATTTGTGGCTATTCTTCAAGTCTGACCTCCATGACTTCCTGTGGGATGTCATGGAGGTGCTCAGACACTCCTCTGTCCACATTTCTGATCTTATTTATACACTTACCACTGAATTCCTTGTTTGTTGTTCCAGTAAGTGCCCTACTTTTGAAAGTTTTTGCACCTCTGGACATGTTGTTTCCTTGACCATCAGCCCTTCTTCACCCTGTGTCCTCGACTTCCTGTCTTACTCTTCATGGAGGATTCTCCTCAGCCACTGCAGATATGTGGGCATGTGAAAATGCATTCACACATGGCCCTGCCCTAAGATAGGCCCCATGATTGGTCTAAAAATATGCTAATTTGTCTAAAAATCTACCAATGTTTTGAAAGTTTCATAATTTTTCAATAAGGCATCTGCCTTTTCATTTTGCACAGAGCCCTGCAGTAATGTAGCCATCCTGACTTCAGGCATTGACTCCCTCAGGATGTCTGTGGCCACCCCTACACTGAGTGGTGATTATCTGTTTATGGATTTGTTGCCTCCATGGACAGGAACACTATGAAGGCAGGAGCCATGTTTTGTTCTCCTTTGAATCCCTGTGCAAGCACAAGTTTCTGGCCAAAGTTTATGTAATCAAAGCTGCATTGAACGAATGAATAACTTTATCCTGTGTGCAGTCTCACCCTCTGTAAACCATCCTCCATGAGCTGGTGCAGGGGTCTGAAATGTAAAGATCTCTTAAAACATCTGTTAATTGGACCTCTCTCCCCCAAGACTAGAGTGTCAGGTAATTTTCAATACTCAGCATTACCCACAAACCCTCACTAATCACCTTCACTTACATCTCATTCCCTGCCCAGTCCTGCCTGCTGCAATAAGGTGCTGGCAATTCCCAGGGGCTGGTTTTAGATACTGCCCTTTCCAAAATGTGACATCCCTCCTTCCTGGAATGCTGTGCCCACCCTGAATATCTGGGAAACTGATTCTCATCCCTCAAGGTCAGTGACCCTCCCTAAGGACCTCTGTGCAAGAGATAAAGCTCTATTTTACTGCAGTCCCTCTGGTTAGCAGACTTCGATATTTTCTCTACTGGGTGACTCCATCTTACTCATCTCAGTACCCCTGGCACCAAGCAGAAGTTCAGGACCTGGTTGAATGAATGATACTACCAGGCTCCTCCCTCTTCAGCTTCTGAACCAGGATGTTTTAGATTTTGCACCTGCTGTCTATCATCCATGGAAGTGAGTATCTCAAATTCTCTCTTGACTTTAACTTATTTGCCTCTGTGTTTGAGGAAAACAGATTCAGCCAACCAGGGCAATGCTGACCTCCTGCCAGCCATCCTTCGGGCAGTTGCAGCTGTGTTATTGATCCTCGGAGGTGGACTGTGCCTCTGGAAGATACATGGGAAGAAGATGGAGACTGGAAGAGGCAGGTTGTCCTTCTCCTTCCATGCCCACATTTCTCTCTTTCTTCACTGGGTTCTTGATATCCTTTCTCCTACAATTTGTTGCCTGGAAATGTCCCTGCAGAGGGGTTAGTGGGTGTGGCCATGGTCTGTGTCCATAGCAGTGGAAGAGGGTACAGATTTCCAAGGCTCAAATTCAAGCCACTCTGCNGGTTATCCTTCTCCTTCCATGCCCACATTTCTCTCTTTCTTCACTGGGTTCTTGATATCCTTTCTCCTACAATTTGTTGCCTGGAAATGTCCCTGCAGAGGGGTTAGTGGGTGTGGCCATGGTCTGTGTCCATAGCAGTGGAAGAGGGTACAGATTTCCAAGGCTCAAATTCAAGCCACTCTGCCTCTCTCTCAGGTGCAAGACCACAGGAGGATGGTGATGAAAGCATTCAGTATGCAGCCAGCAGGAATATCTAGAGCGCATGAACAAGGTGAGAGCTGGGCACTGTGCTATTCCAGGTCTCTCACTGCCTGGCCTGGGTCTGTCAAATCTAGTCACTGGTGTTTCTTTTCCTCCTTCCTCTTTAACACTTTCCAGAAAATCAACAGTGTTCACTAAGAAAATCTATGTTTTGGATGAATATACCTCCAGGCATTTAGGGGAATTCATAAGTATTACATGTCAATAACATTGATTATTTTCTGATCCTCCCAGGGTTCCTCTATCCCTCAGCTGTTTCAGGAACCCTTTGTCTTCCATTTCCAGGTTATCAGGGAACAGCATCTGAAAGAAAAAGGACCTCTCACTACTATCTACAGTGAGGTCTATAAGCCAGGTCATGCCATGAAGATAATTTAATTAGAGGAAACAGAAGAATTGGCACTCTTAGGACACCTCCACCAGGAGCTTGAACCCTGAAGACACCTGCCTGTTCCACCTCTGGTCCAGTTCCAACTGCCTTTTGTCTGTTACCTGGGCCTATGTGGTCCTATTACTTCCTCTGACACCTCCCCAAACTGCCTTCCTGTTCAGGGTCCTCACCGTTGCAGGATGAGCACTCTTCCTCTGCCACTGGCTCAACTCCTGACCCTTCGCCTTCTGAAGCTTTCAAAAGAAGACTTTTCTGACTGTATGAATCCCCAGAGCCTCTGTTGTGTGGTTGGTATGTCTTTCCTTGAGAACATGANCCTGTTCAGGGTCCTCACCGTTGCAGGATGAGCACTCTTCCTCTGCCACTGGCTCAACTCCTGACCCTTCGCCTTCTGAAGCTTTCAAAAGAAGACTTTTCTGACTGTATGAATCCCCAGAGCCTCTGTTGTGTGGTTGGTATGTCTTTCCTTGAGAACATGAACCTAGGCATGGAGACTGTGAGAAGATGGTCCATGCCACAGAGGAGGGAGTTATGACCTTGGTGTTGAATGCTGAGCTGGGGCTCAAGGGAAGCAGCATGGGTAGGTATGAATCCATAAAAGACTGGCCTGAGGATTCCTTTGCACCTTACATAGAGCAAAGTGTGTGTGTCAGGCAGTACACTTGTACTGGGAAGAATGTCTAGTGTATCTTATAATCTTCTTCTTGGTTACT
Organism: Oreotragus oreotragus; assembly: GCA_006410675.1. NCBI lineage: Eukaryota > Metazoa > Chordata > Mammalia > Artiodactyla > Bovidae > Oreotragus > Oreotragus oreotragus. The sequence continues at coordinate 18,883 of SJYX01012695.1, read as the reverse complement.
TGTGTTAACCTGGACTTTGGCCTCAACTTGGCCCATGGGCCCCAAACCCACTTTCCTGTAAAGTAGGAAGAGGAAATTGTAACTCTTAACCCCCTTCCAGGACTTAATTTCTTAGAAAAATAATCCTAGAACCTAGATGTCAGGAATTGCATTCTTAGGAAAATAGCTTCAGCCTGTCCCTTTCTGGGATAGGGGTACTTGGTCATGTTGATGAATGTGCAGTATCCTCTGACCGTCCTTGATGAGGCTTCCAGGGGATAGGAAGAGTGAAGTTTGTAGGAAAATCTGAACCAGCCCTTTCTGGTCTTTTCTACNTCCCTTTCTGGGATAGGGGTACTTGGTCATGTTGATGAATGTGCAGTATCCTCTGACCGTCCTTGATGAGGCTTCCAGGGGATAGGAAGAGTGAAGTTTGTAGGAAAATCTGAACCAGCCCTTTCTGGTCTTTTCTACTGAAGAGTCTTTCTGGCCTCAGTCTAAATGTCAGCCTCCTCGTTGCTCACTCACATCCCTTTGTCCAGAAAGATAGCTCCCTTTCCCTGCTCCTTGCCCCCACCCCTGCCTACTGGAATCCTATCATTCTGCCCAAAGCCCTCTTCCAAACCAATTGTTCCATGAAGCCTATCTGGTTCCCAAAGGTTTAGAAATGGTCTCTCCTTTATCTGACCTTTTCAAACACCTTGGAGGCCTTTACACAGTCTGCCCTGGATTTGTCATGAGTCTTTCCTGCTGGATTCACCCAGGGCTCCCTCAGAAGGGTGTCGAAGCCCCAAGAAGCCAGCGCCAAGGAGACAAGCACCTCTGTCTGAAAGATCTGGGCAACCCTTCTTTCCAACTCCTGGGGGGCTCAGCAGACTGAGACCAAAAGAAGAGGCTGCTGAAGGTTTTTCTGGCAATGAGTCCACATGGAAGAAAAAATGGGTGTGACGACCTCCAGCAACCCCACCTGTCCCAGAGGTCAGAGGTGGGGATATTTTCAAACCACCTCCAGCCTCACGTGGCCCAAAGACCTGTTTCAGCTACACTATGGTGTGTGAGAGCTTCTCCTTTCTCTGGGTCATCACCTCCTGGAAGCCCCTGATTCCTACCTTGGGCCCCAGCTCCTATGTAAGAAGCGGGCTCAATCTAGTAGTGAACTGCTGTGGTTTCTAAACTGACCCAGATTCTTGAGTCACTTGGTTCTCCTCCTTGCTCAGCTCAGTTCAGCTGATTCATATCTGCCTTCAGACTATCTAAACATGGTTCCTGCTGAGGGCTTGAGCATCATGAAGCAATTCCATGAGCCTACTGGATGGTAAACAGGTGAGAGGGGGAGGTGGGGGTCTGTAATAAGTCACCTTTTCTGATCTCCTGTCCCTCAGGTGGAGCAGAAACCTGAGGGAGAGATAGGAACCATCTCCTCACAGACTTCCCACTGGTCTTGCTGGGCATCAGTGCCCATAAGCCCAAGAGAACTGTAAGATGGGACCATCCAGTAGCCATTTCCACGCCACCAAAAGTAGAAAAAAATTAAATGAAGGGACCTGGGTTTTTCCAAACCTATAAGGAACCAGGGTTTGTCCCATGCACTTCAGAAATATTATTCTTCTAATCTTTATAAGGACACTCTAAGGTCGATATAATTATTCTCATTTGAATAACAGAAAACTGATATTTCAGACTAGTTGGTGGTAGAGCAAAACCTTAATCTAACAAAGTTCACAGCTTACCCCTTCACCATTAGCCACTGAAGACCTTGGAATTCTATAGTATTCCGGTGGGAATATCCAATTTTTCCTCTCCCGAGGATCTTGGACTCTGACTGAGGTGCCTCGATATCCTAATTGATATGGAGCAGCTGGTGGCTAAAAAGGAATTACTCCTGAAGTGGACAATGCGCCTTGGTGGATGGGAAACCATAGAATAAGATATTGACTTCTGATGAAGATAAGACATTTTAAGAGATATTTCTGCTTCTTGTGTCTCTTTCAATGCAACATGTGTGTGGATGTCATCACCTCATCTTCAAACCAGCTTCCCCTTTGCAATGTTATTCATAAAATCATTCAACATTCAATAGGCTTTCCATAAGTCTATGTTTGCCTTTAACAATTCTGTGAGCAAAGATCCCCATTATATAGGTGAAGACATATAACCCACAGATATTATGTACTTCCCATAAAGTCTCGTGAGTGTAAATGATTTGATCATCTTCAAACCAGCTTCCCCTTTGCAATGTTATTCATAAAATCATTCAACATTCAATAGGCTTTCCATAAGTCTATGTTTGCCTTTAACAATTCTGTGAGCAAAGATCCCCATTATATAGGTGAAGACATATAACCCACAGATATTATGTACTTCCCATAAAGTCTCGTGAGTGTAAATGATTTGGGTCACAGGGAATTATAATTTCATTCATTTTGACTTCTTCTTCTCCCCCATCCCAGACATCCAACTAATCACCATGTGCCATTGAGATAATCCTCATTAAGTTTCTTGTATTCCATTCTCTTATTCTTTTAACCACATTGTCTACCTAAAAGATCTACTGCTTACATGACATCTTCATTTGGATGTCTAGCATGTCTAAATTTGAGCTCCCTAAACATGCTTTCCATATACATCCATTAAATAAATGTTACCTCTGTCCTTCCTTTTGTTCTGGCTACCAAACCTTGGTGCCATCCTTAATTCTTTATTTATACTCCAAACTCTCTCAGCAAATATTAATTATCTTTTCATTTTATATATACAAACACATGCATATAACTACCTGTCACTACCTATTTGATCCAATACGACCTTCATCTCTCATCTGGACTATTGCAATAGTCTCACAGTCTTTCTGTTTCTGCTCTTGGTCTCTTAAAAACTGTTCACAAAATAGCATCAAAAATGATCCCTTCAAACACGTTTCATTTCATTACTCCTTAGCTGAATATTCTTCCTTCACTCCCACTTTTCCTGCAAGACCCTACACCACCTGACCCCATCTCCCACACTCCCTTTTTTTCTTACTCCACTCTAGGACACTGGGGCTTTTTGCTATACCTTTAACATTACATTCATGCTCCTGCCTCAGAGTCTTGGTTTCTGCCTAAAATACTCTTATTCCAGGCACTTATATGTCTCATTCTTACCTTCTTACCTTCTTCAGGTCATTGCACAAATTTTGTCTTCCTCACACCCCTATTTAATACTGCACCCTTTTTCTGGTACCTCCTCACTCCTCCCTGATCTGTTTTATCTACAGCACTCATAATAAGGATGTACTTAATCTAGACTGTCCGCTAAGACAAATATGCAAATCAATTCTCAAAGAGTAACCTGCAAATGCTAGTATACTATAAATATAAATATAAGTATTTATATTTATAACTATAAGTATAATTATTATTCCCAGGAAATTGCAACACTGATAAGCTAATGAACTTGCTCCAGGTTATATAGCTAATAAGTTGGCAGAGCTATGATTTAAACATTCGAGTCAGATCAAGTTCCTGATCTTGACCACTACATTATCTGTCTCTTATACACATCTAGATGTGTATAAGAGACAGGGGGATAGGAAGAGTGANTATAAGTATAATTATTATTCCCAGGAAATTGCAACACTGATAAGCTAATGAACTTGCTCCAGGTTATATAGCTAATAAGTTGGCAGAGCTATGATTTAAACATTCGAGTCAGATCAAGTTCCTGATCTTGACCACTACATTATATTGGTTAAATTAATAAATTATATGAAGGGATTCTATTTAGGATTAAAAATAGTGAAATACATCTTTATATATTTAAACTGCAAAGTATCTATGAATATTAAATGTTCTAATCTGTTGTTGATTCCTTATAGTGCAGTTTTTAGTTCAGAAGAAAAAATGCATGAACACAGTGAGATGCTGAACAAACAATTAAAAAAAAAAAAAAAGGACCAAACAGAACTGAGAAACACAATAACTGAACTAAAAATTACACTATAAGGAGTTAATAATAGATTAGATGCTACAGAAAAAAAGAAGATCGGCAAACTGGAAAAGAGAAGAGTGAAAATCACTCAAGCTTAAAAGAAAAAAGAAAAAATTTTAATTATGACCATTTAAGAGACTTTTAAGACAACATCAAGCATCCTAGCATTCACAAGACAGCGGGTCCCAAAAGAATAAAAGAAAGAGAAATGGGTATAGAACATATTTGAAGACATAATAGCTGAAAAGTTCCCTAATCTGAAAGAGGACACAGGCATCCAGCTCCAGAAAGAACAGGGTCCCAAGGATGATCAACCCAAATAGAATTCCATCAAGACACAATGTAATTAAAATTGGAAAAATTAAAGAGAAGGAAAAAATATTAAAAGCAACAAGTTACATGCAGAGAAAAATCACATAAGACTGTCAGCTGATTTTTCAGCAGAAATTGTCGGTCAGAGGGTGTGGCATAATAAAGTGATGAAAGGGAAAAGCCTACAACCAAGAGCACTCTACCTGGCAAGGCTCTCACTCAGATTTGATGGAGAAAACAAAGTTTCACAGACAAGCAAATTCTAAAAGAGTTCAGCACCAACAAGCCAGCTTTATAACAAATGTTAAAGAAACATCTCTATGCAAAAAAAGAAAATACCACAACTAGAAATATAAAAACTACAAAAAAAAGTTAATAGTAAAAGCAGATTTGTAAACATAAGAAATCATCCATACACAAAGCTAGGAAGAAGATTACAAGAGAAAAGTAGTAAAAATTATCTACATTCACAATAAGCAGTTAAGGGATACACAAACCAGATGTAAAATATGATATCTAAGACAGNCTACAAAAAAAAAGTTAATAGTAAAAGCAGATTTGTAAACATAAGAAATCATCCATACACAAAGCTAGGAAGAAGATTACAAGAGAAAAGTAGTAAAAATTATCTACATTCACAATAAGCAGTTAAGGGATACACAAACCAGATGTAAAATATGATATCTAAGACAGTAATAATGAGGGGAAGAGAGTACAAATGCAGGATTGCTAAAATGCATCTGAACTTAAGAGATCAATAACTTAAAATTATATACATTATATGTAGATAGATATACATATGCCAATATATATACCTCATATACATTTAAGCCTCATAGTAATCACAAGACAAAATCTATAACAGATTCATGCACAGAAAGAGAAAGGAATCCAATCATAATACTAAAGATAGTCATCAAACCACAAGAGAAGAGAGCTAAAGACCAAAAAATAAAAAGGAACTACAAAAACAATTAACAAAATGGCAATGAGTACATAATTATCAATGATTACTGTAAATTTAAATGTACTAAATGTGCCAATCAAAAGACATAGAGTGATCAGATGGATATCCCCCAAAAAAGGATCCATCTGTATGATGTCTGCAAGAGGCTCACTTCAGCTTTAAATACACACTGAATAAAAATGAAGAGAAGGAAAAAGGTATTCCATGCAAATGGAAACAAAAATAAGCTAGGGTAGCAATACTTACATAAGAAAACATATACTTTAAAGCAAAGACTGTAACAACAGACAAAGGACATTATATAATGATAAAAGCATTAACTTCAGGAAAAAATATAGCAATTGTATTAATAACTGTATTTGCCCCAAAACAAGAGAACCTAAAGCAAATATTAACACACATGAAAGTAGAAACTGACAGTAATACAGTAATAGTAGAGGACTCTAACACCACATTTACATCAATGGAAAAATCATCCAGACAGAAAATCAATAAGGATACATTGACCTTAAATGACACATTAGATCAGATGGACTTATAGATCTACATAGAACATTCCGTCCCAAAGTAGAATACATATTCTTTTCAACTGTGCATGGAGCATTCTCCAAGACATATCATATTCCAGCTACAAAACAAGTCTCAGTAAATTTAAGAAAACTGAAATCATATTAAGCATCTTTTCTGACCACAATGCTTTGATACTTCTATGCTCATAGTATGATGCTCATAGTATTCTGACTACAATGCTATGAGAACAACAACCAAAAAAAAAAAAAAAA
>SJYX01012693.1:170098-190652 GCA_006410675.1 Oreotragus oreotragus | reverse complement strand
ATCATAGATGCCACCCCACTAGCCTCCCTCTGTGTACTCCTATCCACAAGGGATCATAGATGCCACCCCACTAGCCTCCCTCTGTGTACTCCTATCCACAAGGAATCATACATGCTTTTTAGAGTAATATCTAGTTTGTGATTTTATCATACAAGTTTACATACCCAGACACAACACCTTACCCTTGTCCCTTGCATTCTGGAAGTCTACTGATATATATAATGCCCCCAAAACTACATTTTGCCTGTTGCACACTCATGGCCTCAGTATTTCCTGCCAGCTGACTACTGCATCAGAGGCTTGATCACTCAGGTTCACATCCTCCAGTAAGACTAGGGTCGTCTTTAATTCTTTCATCAGGAGGCACAAAATAGTGGATTTTCACTTTTTAGAAGTTTTAGTAGCCATTATCAGTGCCTAGATTCACTAATTCATTGTTAAGTTGGGGGAGAAAACTACTATAATTCTATCATTTTGTTTTCACTTCTAAGCTGAAATAATTTTAAAAAATGCTCCCTTCATCTACTATATCAAAAGGGACAGCAAATACTTTCAGGTTGTGTGGATTTCACGGTCTGTTGCAACTGTCCAACTCTGTGGCTGTAGTAAGAGAGCCGCAGACCATACATGGGTGAATGGACACGGCTCAGCTTGATGAAATGTCACTTACAGAAACAAGTGCTAACTCCTGCACGCCTCTGTCACCCCGCGGTACCACCCTCAAAGGAGAGAAAGCACAGATGCTCAACTTTACTTCTCTGGTTCTCACGACAGTGAGTTAGTATCTATTATTCTCCCAAAGGACCAATTGAGGGTTTACTTGGAGAAGGAAATGGCAACCCACTCCAGTACACTTGCCTGGTGAATCCCAAGGAGAAGGGAGCCTGGCAGGCTACAGTCCATGGGGTCCAAAGAGTCAGACACAACTTAGCAACTACACCACCACCGTCAAGCGTTTACTTAAAAATACCACCATGGGGGGGGGGGGGACATCATGAAATCACATATTTAAACCTGTTTGAAAGTGAAAGTGAAGTCGCTCAGTAGATGTGTATAAGAGACAGATAGATGCCACCCCACTAGCCTCCCTCTGTGTACTCCTATCCACAAGGNACCGTCAAGCGTTTACTTAAAAATACCACCATGGGGGGGGGGGGACATCATGAAATCACATATTTAAACCTGTTTGAAAGTGAAAGTGAAGTCGCTCAGTCGTGTCCGACTCTTTGCGACCCCATGGACTGTAGCCTACCAGGCTCCTCCCTCCATGGGATTCTCCAGGCAAGAGTATTGGAGTGGGTTGCCATTGCCTTCTCCAGGCGATCTTCCCAACCCAGGGACTGAACTCAGTTCTCCTGCATTCCAGGCAGACGCTTTAACCTCTGAACAGACTCCAATTCACCGCAAATCCTTAACTAAAACTCAAATCCCAGTTTCCACTGCTTTAAACAAATTGGCACATTTATACTGTGAATGAGTACCTACTGGCTATTTTGGGGGTTTTCCCATTTTCAGGACCATGATTTATTGGAACTGCACGTACGGACACGACAAACTGCACACCCTAGGTTAAGGACTTTAAAAAAAAAAGAAAAAAAAGGAGAGAGGAGGGACAAATGTAAGATGTAAATGTAAGGTTTCATGAAACAAGTAAATCCGGGAGGCCCCTGGGACAATTTAAAGGACCCAGCTGAGGAGGAATGAAAACATACACTTCAGCATTCCAGAAGCATTAAGTCACAATTAGCACGCAGCTTTGGTGGAGTTTTTTATAGAAGAGGGAAAGAACTAGAGTCTTTCCTAATGGGAATAGAAGAATCGGGGTAAAAAGCAGTGGAGAAGGGCTGCGTAGGCCCGGGGGCAGATAATGAACGAAGCTGCGGAAAGGCCAAGGTGCTGGCGTCAGTCCTGGGCGACGCAGAGTGGGAGGAGGAGCCAGAAATGCTCTCACAAAGGAGCTGTAGGATCAGAGTCACACTTAGACAGGAGAGTCTGTGCAAGAGCTGGGGGTGAGGGGCTGAGAGAAAGAAAGCAGAAAGATTAGCTGGAAGTATGTCAGACCCAAGGGGATAAACTAGTACAACCGGGACAACGAGGCAGCTCTGACAGGTCAGAGACACGAAGCTCAGAAAGGGGAGATTTAAAGACAAGACTTCAAGTCCAAGGGAACAGGGGAAGGATTACCAAAAAGGAAGGAAGAGTGCAGGCGTCCACGCAGCTAAAGACGAAAAAAGCTGGGTGACTGGATTCAGGGGAGGCCACTGGTGCAGGCGTCCACGCAGCTAGACTGGCAAAAGACTGAAAAAGCTGGGTAACTGGATTCAGGGGAGGTCACTGCACTATTCCTTCCACTTTTGAGAACACTAAAAATTTCCCCAATAATATGCTTTTTTAAATTCTGAAAAGTGTATCGACTTCCCTCATGGCCCCTTTTTCTATTCATGGGCCTACTGAGCCCTTTTCTCACAGCATACCCAAGATTTCATAAACACTCACTGGAAAATATGTGATGTCTTGTGAAAAAAGTACAGTAGAAAACGAAACACCATTTAGACCATTACCTTGACTTTTGTCTGTATTATCTCCTTTAGCTTCCTCTTCTTTAATAGGAGAACTTATCCTGGGGACTCTGCCTTGTCCCTGGACCATTTCTGCTAGCAATTCTTCCTGAGAAGTTCGAGTTCTGGGAGCAACTGGAAGTGTCTGTTTCTGTGAGACTTTTACACAAAAAGCAAAAAAAGAAGGAAATGCAAATGAAGTGATAGATCAAAACTCAACAGTGAGTATCACATTAAACGTGAATGCCTCCTTGGGTTTAGAATATATGAGTTGTTAGGAACAGTTCATTGATAGCTCATGTTCCCTTTCAAAACTCTTAGTTACCCCTGCTTATACAAACACATCTACGCATCTTAAACTATGTGCAATAAGCACACTGCAGCACACGTGCTGTTAACCGTATGCAGAGTGGGTTCTGCTTCATGGCTGTACAATAATCTCACATTAGAGTCTAGATAGCCTGAAGAAAGAATTTCAATGCTATGTCTCACAAATCTTTGAGACTCTCTCCAATTACAAAAGTAGGAAATTTCAAGTTCACAGTGATGTCTAAATTTCTCACCATTCTAAATACTCAATATTGCTGACAGACCAAAAAAGAAAATGTAAACAGAGGAATTGTTATGTCAAGTTGGCCTTTACCTAATAATTCAAAAGCTGTTTATGTTCAGGGTTAAATTAGGGATGAGAAGAAGTAAGGGTACAGATGACTACCAGGCTTGAAAGTTGCTAGCTTACAGTTTACTTCATTTTAAGAAAGGGTCACACAAAGAGATGCAAGAGAATAGAAAAGCAGAAAAATGCTAAAAGGACAGTCATCAAATCTGTAGCAAAAGTAAAAATTAAAAAATTTAGAGTGCATAACCATTACAGCTTATTAGCAGAAAGTTCTGCATACTAGGTACAGCACGCGGGGCACAGAGCACTGAGCCTGACGGCAATATGACACCCGTCATTCGGTTACATTTTAGGACGAGTTTCCTGTAAGATATTATAGCTCATTCTTCTCCTCTGTTTTAAAAATGTGTTTAATACTTTATAATCTTTCATAAAACCATTTAGTACTTCCACTAGGATTGGGGCAAGAACATGAGTCAATTTTCTGCCTCATATTCCATTAACAGGTTTTACTGAAAGGAAAGAAACCAACTTGTTCATATCCTACACCAATCTTTGTAATTCCAACCAATTTTGGATTCTGCTCCCTCTCACATAAATTTATATCTAATGTTGGCTGTAATGCTATAAACATGAAAATCTCTTATTTACCAAAATTCCTTTTAAGATTTCCATTATATATTTTACCCTTATTTAGAAAAAGGGAATAAAAGGCATTATAGTTGCTCAAAGAACTAAGTTCGACTGACGGTTGAGAAAGTTTCTCACAGTGGCCACATCCCCTTTTAATCATTCTCGCCTTGGCCCTAGCATTTAGCAGGCATCTTTATCACCACTTGTGGAGCAATCATCTACAGCTTACTCAGGAATTATAAACATTCAAATTACCTGTAGAATAGTTAGTTGTTTTTGTTACAGATTCTTGAGCTTCAGATATAGCCTTCAAAATTAGATTCTTGTTAGCTTGTTTAGAAGGTGGAAGTGAAGGTCTGAAAAAGAAAGGCATTTTAACTGAACTGTAGATTGGAGTTCTTTACATGCTAGCCATCCATGGTATCTTTATTACAGCCTTCTCTGGTCTGGAACAGACTAGTCGTAGTCTTTAGGAAATACCAACTGGATTGGAACCTTACAACTTTTCAAACACATTTGGGCCAACTTTCCTGCCACCCATGTTACAGTTTTTAATGGGAAAGATTATCAGTGGAAAAGTCATGTGTGTGTGCTGGTCACTCAGCATGTCCGACTCTGCGACCCCATGGCTCCTCCGTCCATGGCATGCTCCAGGCAAGAACACTCGAGTGGGTCGCCATGCCCTTCTCCAGGGGATCCTCCTGACCCAGGGATGGAGAAGCCTTACATGGGATTAAATTTGTATTTTCATGATATCCTCTTCAAGAAACCCAGAAGACTCTATATATCAGGCAATGAGAGGCTGATTTACAGACGTGCCCAGATACCTCCGTTCAGGCTTCGCTGGCACTGACACACTGCTGGAGACGCTTCCTGTACGGGACCCACAGTCGTCGAGGGATGATTTGGGAGAATAGCATTGAAATATGTATACTATCATGTAAGAAATGAATTGCCAGTCTATGTTCAATGCAGGATGCAGGATGCTTGGGGCTGGTGTATGGGGATGATCTGGAGGGATGATGTGGGGTGGAAGGTGGGAGGGGGGTTCATGTTTGGAAGTTCGTGTAAAAAAATAAATTAAAAAAAATAAAATAAAATAAAATTTAAAAAATAAATAAATAAAATATATTAAAGAATTAATTAAACATAAGGCCTGAAACCATAATACTACTAGAAGAAAACTTAGGGGAAAAGCTTCTTGACATTGACTGGAATGGGCAATGATTTTTTGGACATGACACCAAAGCACAGGCAACACACACACAAAATAAACAAGTCAAATTGCACCAAACTAAAAAGCTTCCGCATAACCAAGAAAACAATTGAATAAAACAGTAACTTCCAGAACAGGAGAAAATATTAGCAGATCATTTATTGAATAAAAGGTTAAGAACCAAAATATAAGAGTAACTCAAACAACTCAGTAACAATAAGTAAGTAAATAACCCCAGGAAAATCAGGGAAAGGCAAATCAAAACCACAATGAGCTATCACCTCACACCTATTAGAATGACAATTATTGAAAAGACAAAAGGTTAAGTGTTGGTCAGGATGTAGAGAAAAGGGAAGGAACCCTTTTGCACAGATGGTGGTAATGAACTTGGTTCAATCATTATAAAACATACTATGGGGGCTCCTCAAAAAATTAAAGAGAAAACTTCCCTCTAATCCAGCAATCCCACTTCTGGGTATATATTTAAAGGAAATGAAATCAGTATCTCAAAGAGATATTGGCAGCCCAATGGTCACTGTAGCTCTATTCACAACACCAAGATACAGATGAAACCTGAATGAAATCTAAATGAATCTAGAGGACATTTTACTAAGTTTAATAAACTAGACAGAGAAAGACACATAACTCCATGATCTCATTTATATGTAAAATAAAAATAGTCAAACTTATAGAAACAGAATAAAATGGTGGATGACGGGCTGGAAGGAGGGAGAAATGGAGAGGTAATGGTCAGAGAGTAAAAATTTTCAGTCATGTAAGATGCTCAAGTTATGAAGATCTATAATTTAATTTTATAGATTAGTTAAATAATTTATTAAATTTATAAATTTAATTATTTATAAATATATAAATTCATAAATTTATAAATTAGATAATTTAATTTATAGCAATGTGACTAAAATTAACAATATGATATTGACTATGTAGTAGCTCAAACGGTAAAGTGTCTGTCTACAATGTGGGAGACCTGGGTTCAATCCCTGGTTTGGGAAGATCCCCTGGAGAAGGAAATGGCAATCCACTCCAGTACTATTGCCTGGAAAATCCCATGGACAGAGGAGCCTGGTAGGCTACAGTCCATGGGTCTCAAAGAGTCAGACACCACTGAGCGACTTCACTTTCACTTTCTATTGACTATGTGAAATTTTCCAAATGGCTAGATCTTCACTGTTCTTACCACAAAGAAAATGGGAACTATGTAAGGTAATCGATATGATAATTATCTTGAACTGTAGTGGTTATTTTGCTGGATATGAACATCAAAATATCAGGTTGTGTATCTTTAATATATACAACTTTGTCAATTATATCACAATAAAACTGGAGACATTAATGCATTCAATATGAAACAAAATTTGAATTCATTTGCCTAGCACAGCTATATATAATTATTAACAGAAGAAAAACTTCCCACTGTGTTAAACTTTGAAATAAATTAAAAAAAAAATACTAGTGCTTTATAGTCATTTGTCGATGCAAATTGCGTTTGAAATAATTTATGAAGTGGGAAAAATGAGATTTTAATAATATGGAATGTAAACCAGTTTCTGGTAACACTTGCACGACATCAGGGAATATTTAGTATGTAAATATGTTTAACAGTATACTTTGTGTTATGTTAGCATTTTTATTAAAGACCCTAGAGCATTTTAAGTAGGCTTATTAAAATTTTCATTTCTCTGCACTGATTAGGGAAATGCTCACATCTTATACCTGGTATGTCCCTCATAGTTCTAGAATAGTTACAACAAAGAACTATAGAGCAAATCAATCATATTGCTGACTGTGAAAATAGAATTATTCAATAGGATGACCACAGACCAGGAATTTGAATAAATCCAAAAATATACATATAAAACATATGTTATCACCATTTGTTTTGTTCTTTGACTGTAAAAGATAAATTAAGTCTCCAGGAATGCAAAGCCATTGTACACTGCTTTCTCTTTCAAAGTTAACAGTTAAATGTTCTCTTTTTTTTTTACTGCATGGCTTGTGGGATCTTAGTTTCCTGACCAGGGATCTAACCCACATCCCCTGCATTGCAAGTGGGGACTCTTAACCACTGGACTGCCAGGGAAGTCCCAAATGTTCTAGCAATGAAAACAATCAGAAGACCCCCCACCCTCAGCCCAATAGAACATGTTACAGCGCACCATGTCAGAAACCAAATATTCTTACTGGTTGCGTTTTGCTATCACAAATTGATACTGTTATCACCATTTCTTTATCAATCACTTTTCCCTGAATTAACAAGCTAGTCTTTTTATGGCTTCCTCTGTAAACTATGATTGACTCAGTATTTCCCAGGATCTATATATCTGAGAGGTGAATGCAACTGGTTACGATATTGGTAATATTCATTCATTTTCTAAATTGGATTATGACACTAGGTGGCAGCCTTACAAGACTGGTATTATCTTGGAGTATTCTCCAAATTGTAAGCTATGAAGCATCAGCCGTACAAAGTCAATTTATAGTTACTCCTTTTCCCACTTTAGGTCCTTAAGCTTACTTCTTAATAGTCCAAGGAAACCAGAGCACAGGCAAAGTTTAGGGAAATGCTGCCCTGCTCTGGCTAAGAAATGATAGAAAGAGGAGGAAAAAAAGGAAGCAGTTAACAAATTTCCCAGCTTCTGACTGCAAATTATGGAAAGGAGGTATTTTTTAAAAATTTAACTATAGTTGATTTACAATATTATGTTAATTTCAAGTGTAGGGCTTCAGATTCTTTTTTTTTTTTTACAAACATGCCTCAAGTGTTTCAATAGATTTCAGCTCTTCCTTAAACTGTCTTTCCACAGTCAAAACAAAACAACAAAAAAAGACCCAATGTTAAAATCACTTAATAAACTTACAAACTTGAAAAATCAGACACTTCAGATAGGCAATAAACTTCATATTATGAAAGCAATATATTCCAAGTTTCAAAGATCTGACAAATCCTGTAGAATGTCTTTCATCAGTAGATAGAAACTCTCAAATGCCACAGTCTTCTGTCAGGTAGGACAGAAGTGGGTGTCATTCATTGGCCTGAGGTCGAATCCATTTCAAGGCATGTCATGGTGGTACAGTAATGGTGGGATGATAGAACGTGCAGTCAGGGCCATGTACACAGTGTTAAATCTACAGCATTTCGGATGATAGAAGGGACACTCTATTTTCTTACAAGCTGGGAAGTAGCAGCACAGCTGACTACTGGAAGGCGGTGCTGCTGCTGTGACTGGTTTTGGAGGCAGTCCTGGGGTTCTTTGGCTCATGTGAGTGAAGGGACAGTCTGGTTTAGTACATTTTGCATCATATTTACAATTTGGATGAACAAAGAGACACTTCTCAGCAAATTTACAATTGGGAAAGGCTTTGCACAGTGACACGGGGTGATGGTAAGCACACTCGTCCCCGTTCTTGCACGCAGGCCAGTACTTGTAGCACTCCAGCAGCTTCTCTGGCTTCTGCGCCATGTTCAGCTAGCTCAGCTCAGTGTTTGCAAAGCTACCATCTGGGTTCTCAAGCTGCCTGCTCAGTACATGCAACTGCTGCGGGTGGAGGAGGCCCACGAGTCCCCCGTGTGAGGCTGCAGGGTGCTGTGCAGGTCTCATTCCTTCAGAGCACATGTCCTCCTCTTGATCTGACATGTATCCTAGGGGGCTGGGGACACCATCCAGTGTCACTATAAACTTGGGACTCGCAGGTTTATCTGGTTGTACAAGATCTCGTGTCTGCACAAGGTGTCCTAAAAGGGCCCGAAGGACATCTGCCATCTTCATCCCTGACTCCTGGTTTGCTGCCACTACTAGCTCCTCAGACAGCTTTGGCTTCTTCAGAATAAATTATCTTGTGTCCGCATGGACCATGGATTCCATGTCATAGTAATCTTGACTGATCTGCAGAGTTTCTGCCATTACGGGATCAATTTGCAATCAGGATAACAACTGCCTCTGTTGAGTTCCTTGACTTTTGTCTGTATTATCTCCTTTAGCTTCCTCTTCTTTAATAGGAGAACTTATCCTGGGGACTCTGCCTTGTCCCTGGACCATTTCTGCTAGCAATTCTTCCTGAGAAGTTCGAGTTCTGGGAGCAACTGGAAGTGTCTGTTTCTGTGAGACTTTTACACAAAAAGCAAAAAAAGAAGGAAATGCAAATGAAGTGATAGATCAAAACTCAACAGTGAGTATCACATTAAACGTGAATGCCTCCTTGGGTTTAGAATATATGAGTTGTTAGGAACAGTTCATTGATAGCTCATGTTCCCTTTCAAAACTCTTAGTTACCCCTGCTTATACAAACACATCTACGCATCTTAAACTATGTGCAATAAGCACACTGCAGCACACGTGCTGTTAACCGTATGCAGAGTGGGTTCTGCTTCATGGCTGTACAATAATCTCACATTAGAGTCTAGATAGCCTGAAGAAAGAATTTCAATGCTATGTCTCACAAATCTTTGAGACTCTCTCCAATTACAAAAGTAGGAAATTTCAAGTTCACAGTGATGTCTAAATTTCTCACCATTCTAAATACTCAATATTGCTGACAGACCAAAAAAGAAAATGTAAACAGAGGAATTGTTATGTCAAGTTGGCCTTTACCTAATAATTCAAAAGCTGTTTATGTTCAGGGTTAAATTAGGGATGAGAAGAAGTAAGGGTACAGATGACTACCAGGCTTGAAAGTTGCTAGCTTACAGTTTACTTCATTTTAAGAAAGGGTCACACAAAGAGATGCAAGAGAATAGAAAAGCAGAAAAATGCTAAAAGGACAGTCATCAAATCTGTAGCAAAAGTAAAAATTAAAAAATTTAGAGTGCATAACCATTACAGCTTATTAGCAGAAAGTTCTGCATACTAGGTACAGCACGCGGGGCACAGAGCACTGAGCCTGACGGCAATATGACACCCGTCATTCGGTTACATTTTAGGACGAGTTTCCTGTAAGATATTATAGCTCATTCTTCTCCTCTGTTTTAAAAATGTGTTTAATACTTTATAATCTTTCATAAAACCATTTAGTACTTCCACTAGGATTGGGGCAAGAACATGAGTCAATTTTCTGCCTCATATTCCATTAACAGGTTTTACTGAAAGGAAAGAAACCAACTTGTTCATATCCTACACCAATCTTTGTAATTCCAACCAATTTTGGATTCTGCTCCCTCTCACATAAATTTATATCTAATGTTGGCTGTAATGCTATAAACATGAAAATCTCTTATTTACCAAAATTCCTTTTAAGATTTCCATTATATATTTTACCCTTATTTAGAAAAAGGGAATAAAAGGCATTATAGTTGCTCAAAGAACTAAGTTCGACTGACGGTTGAGAAAGTTTCTCACAGTGGCCACATCCCCTTTTAATCATTCTCGCCTTGGCCCTAGCATTTAGCAGGCATCTTTATCACCACTTGTGGAGCAATCATCTACAGCTTACTCAGGAATTATAAACATTCAAATTACCTGTAGAATAGTTAGTTGTTTTTGTTACAGATTCTTGAGCTTCAGATATAGCCTTCAAAATTAGATTCTTGTTAGCTTGTTTAGAAGGTGGAAGTGAAGGTCTGAAAAAGAAAGGCATTTTAACTGAACTGTAGATTGGAGTTCTTTACATGCTAGCCATCCATGGTATCTTTATTACAGCCTTCTCTGGTCTGGAACAGACTAGTCGTAGTCTTTAGGAAATACCAACTGGATTGGAACCTTACAACTTTTCAAACACATTTGGGCCAACTTTCCTGCCACCCATGTTACAGTTTTTAATGGGAAAGATTATCAGTGGAAAAGTCATGTGTGTGTGCTGGTCACTCAGCATGTCCGACTCTGCGACCCCATGGCTCCTCCGTCCATGGCATGCTCCAGGCAAGAACACTCGAGTGGGTCGCCATGCCCTTCTCCAGGGGATCCTTCTGACCCAGGGATGGAGAAGCCTTACATGGGATTAAATTTGTATTTTCATGATATCCTCTTCAAGAAACCCAGAAGACTCTATATATCAGGCAATGAGAGGCTGATTTACAGACGTGCCCAGATACCTCCGTTCAGGCTTCGCTGGCACTGACACACTGCTGGAGACGCTTCCTGTACGGGACCCACAGTCGTCGTCTTCCTCCTCCTCTTCTCCGTCGTGACTGAACTTCTTTACTTTAACAACTGAACTTACCACAGGCAACTTTCTCTTCCGAAAGTTTTCTTCCTGCAATCATATAAATTTCCACTTATCTAGTCTCAAAAGATAAAAGTTCTACTACAGAATACTTAATAAAGAAAAAGCCAAGCAATACTAAGAATTAAGTTCATGGGCTCTTTCCCTGCCTTTTTATATAAATAAAAGTAAAATCTCTAATAGTCTTAAGCTAAAGCAAAAAGTGCTCTGCTGTCATTCACAAATGGCAGCATACAGTGCTCTTGAAGAAGCCAGTAAAGTGGAGTTCCTCAATTGCTTACTATAGCCATGAAGGATCTAAAGCTGACCTAAAGTCCTCCCAAAACTGTACCGTAAGGTTAAAGCTATCTCAAATGTTAGCATGCTAGGAAAATAAACAAGATGCAAGGCATCTGTAGAAGCCGGTTGTGGAGAGGAAAGTGCAACTGGTGTACTATGTTGAGCAGCTCAGAGAGATCAGTTTAGAACAAACTTGCAATAGATGATGTTATTTCATATACAATTTACTATTAAGAACTGACCATTTTCAGCAGAACAGTTCAGAATTCAAAAGTATATACAAACCTCGATACTCATCTTTTCTGCGTTGCTTCTGAAGAAGGGACTGTAAGTCTCTTCTAAGCTGTTAAGCACTTCTGGTTCACACAAGCGTCCTGTTTCATACACCCGGCTGCTCTGAATATCAAGCTGCTTGGCAGCATGAACACTGTTTTGCTGCTGTTGAAACTGCAACCTGTTTAAATGAGCACCACCGTCTGTGTTTCGAGTTGCAGGCGGTCGATAAATTTCAATAGAAGGGCGAGAAGAACCGTATGTAAGTGTCACTGTAGTTTTTTTCTGAGATAAGGGATTCTCCTGCACAAAATTGAGGTCTTCATCAATGAGATCATCTGGTTCTGGCTTAATATCAATCACATCTTCAGAGGGTGCTAGCTCCCTCAAAGGTTTCACTGTGGACATTAGTCGGGTTGCAGCTCCATCATCGTAAGTCTGTCTGTTAAAAAATGAAAACAAAACCAAAAAGGGTGTGTTACTAAAAGTGTCACTGTAGTTTTTTTCTGAGATAAGGGATTCTCCTGCACAAAATTGAGGTCTTCATCAATGAGATCATCTGGTTCTGGCTTAATATCAATCACATCTTCAGAGGGTGCTAGCTCCCTCAAAGGTTTCACTGTGGACATTAGTCGGGTTGCAGCTCCATCATCGTAAGTCTGTCTGTTAAAAAATGAAAACAAAACCAAAAAGGGTGTGTTACTAATTTAAAGCAGCATCTTCCACTATTCAAAAGACTAGTCAAATACACCTCAATGAAAAAGTATAGAAAAGAACTTTACGTATTCTATTAAAAACTACTATGAAATTGCATTCTTTTACTTTTACTAGATTTTATGCAAAATATAATCATTCTTTGTTCTTATCCTTATTTTATTCCCTATTTAAAACTACTATGAAATTGCATTCTTTTTTCTTTACTTTGATTTACTACATTTTACGCAAAATATAATCATTCTTTGGTCTTATCCTTATTTTATTCCAAAAGACTGCTCCCAACCACTTGTTTTCAAAAATGTCTGGAAACAGCAACTTAAAAGACACATTAACTAATGTAAATAAAATGTCACACACACACACCTGCCCATAGGTCTACACAAGACTCTTACCTGACATTAGTGGCTTTCTGCTCCTGAGAACTTGCAGAAACTCTAGACTCTCTTTTTTCAGGTCGAGTGCTAGAAACTGCAAGAGGTGGCACTGCAGCTTCGTGCCTTCTCTCATCTCCTCGACTGAAACTGCTCTTGTTTGAAGGTATGTTACCATCAAAGAGGTTAGTATCAGAAGACTTCAGACTAGAGGGGTCTAGAAAGAAAAATACATGGTCCCTTTAAGCTATACTGATTACTTAAAGGCAATAAATATGTGTGCTTGACAACATATTTAATGGCTAAACATTATTCCATAGTGATATAAATTTATCCAATTTATTATTACTACACTTTTAAGTAATTTTCAACACTGAAACATCCGTGAAGCTAAATCATTGCGCACATCTGTAATTCTTTCCTCAGGATAAACTGCCTAGTTTCCCTTTCTTTACTTAAAACTGTCTTCAAATTATATTAAATTTATTGCTCTTAAATTCATAAAAACGTGTGCTTCCTTTAAAAAGTTCAAATGAACTACTGTCTTCAAATTCATGGGTTGATTCCCCAAAGCAGTATAAATAAGTTTTGAAAAACATTCCAGAAAAACCCAAACATGATTTTTATGAACCTTACCGGTTGTTACAGAACGAAGTTTATCTAATACACCGTGAAGCCTAAAAGAAAAAAACAAACCCAAAATGTTAAAGCTTCCTTTCTTCACGAAAGACTGGACTTCAACTGTCACTCTAAATCTGACATTACAGGTCAATTCTTCAGTTAAATACTGATAAATGGTATTAAAAGAAAGTTTTACATTTTTTTTTAAAAAAAAGCCTTTATATAAACACTGTAGGATAATAAAAAAAATCTTATTTTTTTATCACTATTTTTGTCATTTAGTCTCTGCAAAAATAAAGGCAAAGATATCATCTGACCACACAGTCTTGATCCACAAGGAATAGTATTTTGTTTCAAAAGGACGAAAGATTCAAGGTAGTTTATGATAAAATAAGACAAAACACCATAAATATGTAATAGAACATTGCTAAAATTATTGAAAGCACTGTTTATTTTATTATCACTATTTTTGTCATTTAGTCTCTGCAAAAATAAAGGCAAAGATATCATCTGACCACACAGTCTTGATCCACAAGGAATAGTATTTTGTTTCAAAAGGACGAAAGATTCAAGGTAGTTTATGATAAAATAAGACAAAACACCATAAATATGTAATAGAACATTGCTAAAATTATTGAAAGCACTGTTTATTTTTTATTTCCTTAGATGGCATCTAGAAGAACCTAATTCTGCGAGGTGAAAAACCTAATTTCAAAATTACTAAACTAATGCTGTAAACAAACCACCATCTTACTTATAATCTATTTTAGTAGTTATGTACAAGGCAAATTTGCCTAACAATCCTTCTAGGAGGCCGTGCCTTCTGAAAATATTATAATAATGTTTCACCCAGATCCCAGTCAAATGCCACTGTCCCCTAAGACACAGTTATTGCAGGGCTCCAAAGAATAAGAATAGTCTGTTTGTGGTTGGTGTTGATGGACGCTTAAGAAAGCGAAAGTGTCAAAAAAGAGACACCATTACTTTTATCAGAATATGTTAAAGAATTAAATTTATGGTAAAATGAAAGAGTTGAACTGATTTTAAATTCAAATTCAGTTCACAGTTTATGTAAGAAATTTTGTCTTACTCCCTCAAGTTATCTCAGAAAGGATCTACTAGGTCAATCTCCCACATTAGTGGGACTCAAAGTTATCCAAACGTTGAACCAAAAGTCCAGTCATAAAAAACGTGCATGAAACAAAACAAGGACCTGACCTTAATCAAAACAACAAAAAAAGCAATACTCATGATAACGTTAATTTCCCCAGTCAAAAGCACCACAACCTCCCTTAGGCTTTCGGTAAACTCTGAGGACAAACTGTAGTAAGTGGGTTAGGTCACCCACACTGCAGGAGTACATGGACCAAGCGTTCCTTGAATGTGCTCATGCAATGGACACTGCACTCAGTGCTCTTCAAAAATGTGTAAGATAAACCCAGAGAACTGTGTGGACTTTCAAGAAAGCTTCATGATGGTTTTAAAGGATACAGCTGCCTGCTGGGGCAGAAACACCTTTAAGAGGAGCTCTGGTTTAATGGCAAGTCAATCAGTTTCACACCCCTTCTCATAGCCTCTCTCATTTCCCAGTCTCCTGCTACTCCAATTAAGCCGGCCACTGTGCTCAGGCAACTTTGCTCCATCGCCACTCACTCCTGCTGAACTGGTGATTTCCAGTTTACCTGAGTCCTTCCTGCTCTGCTCTCAGCCACATCGTTACCCGCCCCAGCTCTCACTCTACCTCAAGCCTGACACAAAAACCTGGTCTCCCTTCTGAAGTTGGACCTCATGCTTTCAATCAGTATGCTCAACTGAAGGAATGTGTGGTTTGAAAAAGAACACTGAAAAATTATAGTATTAATTTACATTTGAACACAAAGCCTATTTCAAAATTTCAAACTGTAAAAAAATGATTTGCAACTTTGTAAAAAAAATTTTGCCCCCTAAATTATTAGTTCATTGGAGAAAGCAATTTAGGAAGTCAACCGAGTCCAAAAAACAACTATAACTGGTTTTGGTGGAGGAAAAGCAATGATAAAACGCTGAAGTTTAAAAAGAAACAGTAACTACAGTCAACACATACTGAGGACTTGCTATGGGCCAGGCACAGCTGTAAGCACATGTGTTAGCTCATTTAATTTTCACAACCACCCCATGAAGGTGGTTTTCTATTCCCATTTCGTGGATGGAAAAACCAAGGAAACAGGCAGGTTCAACCCTGGCAGTCTGGCTCCAGAGGCTGTGCTCTCAATGCTCACAACCTACCTCACAAGGCTAAATCTGACTTTCCTGTTAAGAACCACGTTGCAGACAGAATACCTGCTCTTGGCTCATGCCAAACTTTGTTCTGAGGGGTAAATATTCAGAAACATACCATACGGTGAATCGAATTGTGTTGTTCCCTAGAAACAGGGACAGGTCCTCTGTCATTTGGTCCTGACTTTTCTTGTTGGCCACCATCACCATAATGTAATCAGGAAGTTCTTCATCTATTTAAAAGGAAAAGTATATAAAGACTTTTTATGCTTTCCTTAATATTTTCTTCTACTTGAAGTTGACGTGCTTGAAGATATAGACGTAGCTCTAAGAATACCTCAGCTCTACTGGAATTACAATGATTTAAATGTATAGCTTTCTCTTTATTCCACAGGTATTTGAATTACTAGAAGAACAGAATTAGGAATAACTAATGAACACTTATACAATAACTAGATATTCTGAATCAAAGTATCAAGCTTGAGAGAGCATTCGCTTCTTTTAATCTTTTTAATAATGCTCATTAATTTCAGAATTAATTCCAGAAAGCATAGTGGACATTTCTCAAGAATAATATTGAGTTCTGTTTAGTTCTATATTTCAAAATGACACTCATTTTTCAAGGAACACTATCCTTGGTAAAGGCATATTTTAGTTAGGGTAACAAACTGGCAGAAACATCAAGTAAACTAAAATGATCCCAAAATTCTACATCATTTAAAAAATTATATCTTAAAAAGATTAAATAATTTCTACTCAACTCATTGTTTTATTCTTACATCCTCCTAAGAGACCAAAAACAAAACAAAAAACCACCACAGTAAAAACAAAGCAAAAGCCATTTATCAGGAACTCTGATCCCTACCAAACTCTTTAATTCCAGATTCCAGATTCTTTAATACCTTAAATATTCATAACATTTCTATGTAGGCAGGAAGGTTCATTTCAGAAGTACTATCAGACACTTGTTTCAAGAAGAAATATCAAAAAATCTAGTTCAAGAAAAGCACAAATAGAATGTGAAAATCGATCTACAAACGGAAACAGAAGTTAGAATACTTGCTGCAAGCGCACAAGTCAACCTGAGGATAAAAGCAAGAACAAGCGGCCACTCAGTTATTAGTTTCTTTGTAAAGTGTCGAAAGGCTCGACTGCTTTCCGGCAACTTTAATCAAGAAGCCTCCTCCCTTGTTTCTGCAAAGTGTGTCCCTACCATAGGCTGCCAGTGGTAACCCAAAAGAGGAAAACAAGCTGGAGTGCTGTGGCAGTCTTGACACTTTTTCTCCCTCATAAAGTCACTAAGGAAAACAAATAGGCTGTGTTTTCTGACACTACAGTTTGCATTTAACAAAATTTTATATAAATGAGATCAGTGATTGCTCTGGCACATGGTGGGGACATGGAAAGATGGGAGGGAGGGATACAAAGGAGCTCCAAGAAAATCCAAAAGGAAACTTTGGGAGTGATGGATATGTTCATTGGTTTGATTATGATGTATACATATCAAGACACAGCAAACTACACTTTAAATGGCTGGTTATGGAATACAGTTATATTTTAACAAAAATGTTAGAAATTCATAATACTATTCTTAGATTCAAAATGAGAAATAAGATAATGAAAAGTAAATGTGTTCATGATACATTCCTACAAAATTCTAATAGCATTTGCAACATCATCTGAAATCTATGTAATGAAAAACTGCAAAATGCTAAAGGTTTCTGCAAGGTTACACGTCTAAAATGTAAATTGAAAGCTGCTCTGAGTTACAACTGCCACCTCCCTGAAGCATTCCATTTTGGACAAACACACGAATGAAACCTTATCAACTCTTAACAAAAAGTTGTTCACTTTTGTATCCCATTCAATGGTTTGAAAATAGATACTCAAATATTTACTAAGGATCATTTCCATAACCTTAAAGGTTTTAGGATTCTAACACAAAGAAAGGGATTAGAAAGTTACTCTTTTCAGGAAAATTATGCATATACATACAAATAATTAAGTAGCTAATTATAAATGAATAACGTATCAGTTCAGTTCAGTCGCTCAGTCGTGTCCGACTCTTTGTGACCCCATGAACTACAGCACACCAGGCCTCCCTGTCCATCACCAACTCCTGGAGTTTACCCAAATCCATGTTCATTGAGTTGGTGATGCCATCCAACCATCTCATCCTCTGTCATTCCCTTTTCCTCCTGCCCTCAATCTTTCCCACGTCAGGATCTTTTTACTTAAAATTTTTAAATATCTTTTTATTTAAAATATCTAATGATGATCCCTGTTTACCCACTTAATCAACATTTAAGAAAAAAAATTAGGCACTCTGCTAGGCCACTGGGACACAACCAATATAATGTCTCTGCCCTCAGGAAACATCCAGTTAAGAAGCAGAGGCAAACAAGCTGAGAAACTGTGCTGACCTGTTAACAGCTGGCACAGATTAGTTCTACAGAAGCATACAGCAGTGACCCCTGTTCTTCTGTTAGCTCATCAAGTTTCTATTATAAGTAATAACAGAAACATCAGGGACCAGGAAGACTTGAGTTCTTGTATCTGCTGCTGACCAAGCTTACTTAGCTCTCCCAAGATATTTCATTTATTTAGAAAAAGAAGTAAATTACTTGCCATCTCCACTTAAGCATTGTGTTCAGGTAACAGAAATGTATGAAAATACTTTCAAAACTATAAAATATATGGTATCTTTACTACATTTCACATTAGACTATGGCAAGTTTGTAATCAGCTTTTTAAGAGGCTTAAAATTCTTGTTGAGACTTTTTATAAATGATCAGAATCATCACTATGATTGAATCTCAACCCAATTAACATGTCTTTATGCTTTCATGTGCTACAATTAAGAAGGTTCTCACTGCAGGTTTTCTGTGGATTTCTTTTTGACTTAAATCAATTTCCTGGCGCAAAGCTGGCATCCATTAAATGTTGAATGAATAAAAGAATAAATCAATGCTGGTTCAGCTTCATCTTTAACCTCCGAGTCTCAATTTTCTTATCTGTTAAAAGTCTAATAACAATCTTGACAACAAATAATTAGTATGTGGCCAACCATCTGGTCTCAGGGCCCCCTTTATACCACTGAAAATTACTGATGATCCCTAACAGTTTTTATTCATGTGCGTATATCTACTGATATTTACCATACTAGAAACTAAAACTGAGAATTTTTTATTAATTCATTTAAAATAACATACCTATCCCATTAACAATAAACCATTTATATTAATATAATAGTATATTTATCAATAACTAAATTTTCCAAAAGAAAATGCAAAAAATACATTATTCTTATAAATTTCTTAAACATCTGGTTAACAAGAATTCTAATTTCTACTTTTGCATTTAATCTGTTGTATGTTCTACATGAAGAATGTGAAGAAAATCTGATCTCACAAGATATGCAACTGAAAAATAAGTATTTTAGTAGCCTTTTCAGAAAATGTGGATATTTTTCTGTGACACTACACCATAAGTCAACAAGCAATAGTTTTTTCAAGGTTAGCCGCAATACTGAAACAAAATTTTATCACTCACTTTTTGTACTTTGTTACACGAAAATCCATTGATCCATTCTGTACTTTGAATTTTTTTATCCCTGTGCAATTTTAAAACATCTTGCTTTGGTCATTTGAAAACATAATGGTCTGTGAGCCATACAAACCACTGCCGTGGTGGATACCTTTCATTATTCAACATAAAAGAATCACTTGCTGATATTATCACACTGTCAAATTTACAGAGGAAGACACAAATTTTCTGAAATTCTGATTTTCATCTGAAAGCTAAACCCTTGTCACTGGCAACAAAGTCTATTAATTCTTTATCTTTGCTCACTTTCAAGAAAATGTCTGCCAAATACTCCAATGTATGGAACTAGCATGTAAAGGGTAAAGTGGGGGGAGAAGATAGATAAATTTTAAGTACGTGATTAACACAAACCAACTACAATATATAAAATAAATAAGCAATAAGGATTTGCCATAGAGCCCAGGGAACTATAAAGTTTTGTAAAAGTGCGCAATGGAAAATAATCTGAAAAAAGTACATAATTGAATCACTGTGCTATATGCTTAAAGCTAACACAATATTGTAAATCAACTGAACTTAAAAGAAAAAAAAAATTCCATGAAAAAAAATGGCCAGTTCAGTTCTCAACCCAATCACACAAATTTGTTCCAAGACAATCCATCCTGCTTCTGTGTGGCAGAAACACTTTTGAGTACTCCCTATTTCCTAACACTGCATATTAAAAAGATGTAATCGAAGAGAAGGTTTAAAGGAATATTCTACTTTATCACTTATCTTCTTAAGTGAAACTAGCGTTTTGTTTTTTTTTCTTTGCAATTACAAGTGGAAGGGTGGTGAAAAATATGATGACTTCTTGTGAAGTTTGGTGTCAGATGCTGACTCGGGCTAAGGTACCTGTAGTTTCACTCACCGCTTTTGCACAATCCAAATGCCAGCACAGTGAAAACGGCCAATACCTTGTCAGTACTGATATGAAAATAACTTTGACTTCAGAGACTCTTGGGGTCTCCAACACCTCGACAATCACTATCAAGAGTGTCAGCTATTATTTCTATAGGAGGCACCGGCTTTGGAGCCAAACAGACCCAGGTCTCAATGTATAAAACCCTGCTCAAATCAAGCACTCTAAGCCTCGGTTTCCTTGCTTGTGTAATTCAGGATGTTACCACTTACCTTTCACCGTTCTCCTGGGGATTACGGTGACCTAATGCATATAAAACAATTTTAAGCACAGTGCCTGGCCCAGAGTCAACACTCAGATTACAAAACATTTAAAAAAAAAAAAAAA
>SJYX01012693.1:113615-166727 GCA_006410675.1 Oreotragus oreotragus | reverse complement strand
GCAGGCCGCGGCGCCCGCGCCGGGCCCGCCGCCCCCGTTACTCCTGACGACCGCGGAGCGCCCGCCCGCCGCCGCCCGGCCTCCCGCCGCGGCCCCTGCCCCGCCGGCGCGGGCCTCACCCGGATCTTACGGCTGATCTCCGTGCCGATCTCCATGGCGCCGCGGCGGGAAGCGGCGGGCACTGCGCGGCGTCCCGCGCACCAGGGGCCCGGCGCCGGCTTCCTCGCCCTCAGCCAGACCGCCACCGCCGCTCCCGGCCGCGCGCCCTGCGTGACCCGCCCCCACAGGCTCGAGCCCCGCCGCGCGCGCCTGCGCCTGCGCCTGCGCCTGCGCACTGGGGGCCCGCGGGGCGTGCGCCCTGGCGCCCTCTGCTGGCGGCGCGGAGAGCGGCGGCCCGGGCTTTCCCCCGCCTCTGCCGGCACGTGGCTGACTTTCCGACCTTCCCTCTCCTCGCCCGCACTCCCTGTTGGACTTTAAGTACGTTTAGCATATTCAAAAGCTGGAACGTTACTTTGCCAACTAAGGTCCGTCTAGTCAAGGTGAAGGTGAAGTCGCTCAGTCGTGTCCGACTCTGTGGCCCCGTGGACTGTAGCCTACCAGGCTCCTCCGTCCATGGGATTCTCCAGGCAAGAATACTGGAGTGGGTTGCCATTTCCAGTCAAGGCTATGGTTTTTCCTGTGGTCATGTATGGATGTGAGAGTTGGACTGTGAAGAAGGCTGAGCGCCGAAGAATTGATGCTTTTGAACTGTGGTGTTGGAGAAGACTCTTGAGAGTCCCTTGGAATGCAAGGAGATCCAACCAGTCCATCCTGAAGGAGATCAGCCCTGGGATTTCTTTGGAAGGAATGATGCTAAAGCTGAAACTCCAGTACTTTGGCCACCTCATGCGAAGAGTTCACTCATTGGAAGAAAAGAGTCTGATGTTGGGAAGGACTGGGGGCAGGAGGAGAAGGGGACGACAGAGGATGAGATGGCTGGATGGCATCACTGACCCGATGAACGTGAGTCTGAGTGAACTCCGGGAGATGGTGATGGACAGGGAGCCTTGGTGTGCTGCGATTCATGGGGTCGCAAAGAGTCGGACACGACTGAGCAACTGAACTGAACTGAACTGAACTGAAGCGTGCCAGGGAAGGATCCCTGGTTTTGGTGTGAGATCTCAATTTTAATCCAACCTTCACTTGCGGTTTAGTGTGATACTGATCTGGATACTTGGTCTCGAGTCAATTTTCCTACCTGTGATATAGAGACTGCCTCCCAGCGGTTGCATTATAATCACACTTGAAGGGGGAAAATGGATTACTCAGTGCCTCACAGCCAATTCATCACAGTCGTTTCTTTGATGCCACAACTACCCTGGTTCTCCTGTGTCTGGTTCTGCCTCTCTGTTCCCACATCCCTCCGTGGCCGTTTCCCCAAATTGAATCTTAATCTTGCTGCTCCGCTCTGAAATCCCTTTCTTTGGAGAAATCTTTAATTTTCAGG
Source organism: Oreotragus oreotragus (assembly GCA_006410675.1). Taxonomy (NCBI): domain Eukaryota; kingdom Metazoa; phylum Chordata; class Mammalia; order Artiodactyla; family Bovidae; genus Oreotragus; species Oreotragus oreotragus. The sequence continues at coordinate 165,241 of SJYX01012693.1, read as the reverse complement.
ACTTCTACTCTCACCTTTGTAATGATCATAGCTGAATATTCCTTCAGCCTTGTTGTTCACTTGCTCAGTCGTGACTGACTCCTTGAGACCCCATGGACTGCGGCATGCCAGGCTTCTCTGTCCTTTACTAGCTCCTGGAGTTTACTCAAACTGATGTCCATTGACTCAGTGATCTCATCCAATCTTCTCATCTGTTGCCTCCTTTTCTTCTTGCCCTCAATCTTTCCCATCAAGAGGGTCTTTTCCAATGACTCAGCTCTTTGCATCCCGTGGCAAAAGTATTGGAGCTTCAGCTTCAGCATCAGTCCTTCCAATGAATATTCAGGATTAAATTCCTTTAAGATTGACTGGTTTGATCTCCTTGCAGTCCAACGGAGTCTCAAGGGAGTCTCCTCCAGCAACACAGTTCGAAAACATTAATTCTTCTGCAGTCCATGGGGTTGCTAACAGTCGGACAGACTGAGCGACTTCACTTTCACTTTTCTCTTTCATGCACTGGAGAAGAAAATGACAACCCACTCCAGTATTCTTGCCTGGAGAATCCCAGGGATGAGGGAGCCTGGTGGGCTGCCGTCTATGGGGTCACACAGAGTTGGACACGACTGAAGTGACTTAGCAGCAGCAGCAGCAGCAGCAGCAGCCTTCTCTATGGTCCGACTCTCATATCCATCAGCCTCGAGTTCTCACCTAAACCCTAGTCCCAAATTCCAGATAAATACAGGCATTTGTGTTTGCTCCAAAGCCAACACATCAAAACCGAAATCTTCCTCATCTTCCCCTTCCTCCATGCAGATTGGTTTCTGCTCTTGACATTACTGTTTCTATTAATAGCAGTTTAATTTTCCCTATCCTTGATCATAAAACTTTAGAATCAGATTAAGCATAGAAAGCAGTCTCCCTCCTGCCCATATGCTCTTATCTGGAGGTTTGACTGAGGAAGAAGCCAGTTTCAAGCTTGATTAGATTGTAGGCAGAATTACTGAAGCTCAATGAGTGAAGGTCTCAGCTTTTTCCCGGCTGTTGTCTAGGGACTACCCTCGGGTCACAATGTTCCCACACTTCCTTACCATGGCCTGCTCCAACATGGCTGCTCACTAAATCAAGCTCGGAGAGAGAGACTCCGAGCTCAGGGAAGGCTCAGTCCTTCTTTTAAGGGCTTTTATTTTATTAAATCAGGATTTCCCAGGTGGCTCAGTGGTAAAGAATTTGCCCGCCAATGGAGGAGAGAACGAGAGACATGAGTTGAATCCCTGTGTCAGGAAGATCCCCTGGAGGAGGACATGGCAGCCCACTCAAGGATTCTTGCCTAGAGAATCCCATGGACAGAGGAGCCTGGTGGGCTACAGTCCATGGAGTTGCAAAGAGTCAGTCAGTCAGAGCACACATACAGTATTCAATATCCAAGGGCCTGACACCCAAATTGTGATTCAGAGTCTTAATTCCATTTGCAAAATTCATCATCCAGAGGACTTCCCTGGTGGCACAATGGTTAAGAATCCCTTCAAAACAGGGCATGCAGATTCTATTTCTGGTCGGGGAACTAAGATCTCACTTACCATGGAGCAACTAGAGAAGCTGAAAGGAAGACCAAGCACTTTCAAAAAAGAAAGAAAGAAAGAAAATCCTTCATCTGTTCCTATTCATTCAGTTCAGTTCAGTTCAGTCGCTCAGTCGTGTCCGACTCTACAACCCCATGAATCGCAGTATGCCAGGCCTCCCTGTCCATCACCAACTCCTGGAGTTCACTCAAACTCATGTCCATTGAGTGGTGATGCCATACAGCCATCTCATCCTCTGTCATCCCCTTCTCCTCCTACCCCTAGTCCCTCCCAGCATCAGAGTCTTTTCCAATGAGTGAACTCTTCTCATGAGGTGGCCAAAGTACTCGAGTTTCAGCTTCAGCATCAGTCCTTCCGATGAACACCCAGGACTGATCTCCTTTAGGATGGACTGGTTGGATCTCCTCGCAGTCCAAGGAACTCTCAAGAGTCTTCTCCAACACCACAGTTCAAAAGCATCAATTCTTCGGCGCTCAGCTTTCTTCACAGTTCAACTCTCACATCCATACATGACCATAGGAAAAACCATAGCCTTGACTTGACAGACCTTTGTTGGCAAAGTAATGTCTCTGCTTTTGAATATGCTATCTAGGTTGGTCATAACTTTCCTTCCAAGGAGTAAGTGTCTTTTAATTTCATGGCTGCAGTCTAAAGATCTTTTTTGTACAGTTCTGTGTATTCTTGCCACCTCTTCTTAATATCTCCTGCTTCTGTAGGTCAATACCATTTCTGTCCTTTATTGAGCCCATCTTTGCATGAAATGTTCCTTTGGTATCTCTAATTTCCTTGAAGAGATCTCTAGTCTTTCCCATTCTGTTGTTTTCCTCTATTTCTTTACATTGATCACTGAGGAAGGCTTACTTACCTCTCCTTGCTATTCTCTGGAACTCTGCATTCAGATGCTTATATCTTTCCTTTTCTCCTTTGCTTTTCACTTCTCTTCTTTTCACAGCTATTTGTAAGGCCTCCCCAGACAGCCATTTTGCTTTTTTGCATTTCTTTTCCATGGGGATGGTCTTGATCCCTGTCTCCTGTATAATGTTGCGAACCTCCGTGCAGAGTTTATCAGGCAGTCTATCTATTAGATCTAGTCCCTTAAATCTATTTCTCACTTCCACTGTATAATCATAAGGGATTTGATTTAGGTTATACCTGAATGGTCTAGTGGTTTTCCATACTTTCTTCAATTTAAGTCTGAATTTGGCAATAAGGAATTCATGATCTGTGCCACAGTCAGCTCCTGGTCTTGTTTTTGCTGACTGTATAGAGCTTCTCCATCTTTAGCTGCAAAGAATATAATCAATCTGATGTCGGTGTTGACCATCTGGTGATGTCCATGTGTAGAGTCTTCTCTTGTGCTGTTGGAAGAGGATGTTTGCTATGACCAGTGCGTTCTCTCTCTCTTTTCACTAGCCTTTGCCCTGCTTCATTCCGTATTCCAAGGCCAAATTTGCCTGTTACCCCAGGTGTTTCTTGACTTCCTACTTCTGCATTCCAGTCCCCTATAATGAAAAGGACATCTTTTTGGGGGTATTAGTTCTAAAAGGTCTTGTAGGTCTTCATAGCACCGTTCAACTTCAGCTTCTTCAGCATTACTGTCAGGGCATAGACTTGGATTACTGTGATATTGAATGGTTTGCCTTGGAAATGAACAGAGATCATTCTGTCGTTTTTGAGACTGCCTCCAAGTACTGCATTTTGGACTCTTTTGTTGGCCACGATAGCTATTCCTATTCATTAGCTGCAGGCAAGTCACAGGTGCTGTCTTACCCTCAAGGGTGTAAACAGTAGGGGCAGGAATCTTGAGGCCACCTAAGGTCTGTTGACCACATGGTCCTTCACCTCACAGAATCCTTTTCTTCTTCTGAATTACTATAACATACGTGGGAACTGCTAATATGACACGAGATCCTTTCTGTAATGTTCATTTGTGGGTATATGTGTGTATATAAGCGCATTTGTCCTCTCTAACAAAATTATAAACTCCTGGTAGGTCTGTACTTCTCCCAAATTTCTTTCAGGATGCTCGACATATAGGAAGCACTTATGATGTGTTTGTAGGATAAAAGAATGACCTGAATTACAAAAGCATTCTTCATGGATAAATCCAATGATCATGCACTCATTCAAAATGCATGAGAGGCACAGAGCGGAGTGTCTAAGGACAGGAATGCTGGAGCCAGACTGTCTGGGCTTGAATCCCAGACCTGTTGCTCCCTCCGAGGCCTTAGACAAGTTGCTTATCCCCTCTCTGCCTTAGTTTCCTCATCTGTGACCTAAGCATGGTACCAGTTTCTTTTTCACAGAGTTATTATCAGAATGAAGTTAATACTCACGAAGTATTTTGAACTGTGCCTGGCTCATTGGCAGTACTATGGTTGTTGATTAAAAATTAAACGCCTCCCCTGAGTCAGATGCTCTGCTAAGATGAGCAAGACCGAGTCCCTGCAACCGAGACACACACAATCCAAAAGACAGGTACGTTACTCTCTCTTTACCTGCCATTTCAGTACTAAGAATGAAAACACGCGTTTTGCCATTACCGGGCATAAAATCCTTAGTCGATATGTAGATAATATTGAAAGATCATTTTTGAAATATTCTTTTTGAAAAACAATGGTTTCATTAAAACGTATTCAGGATAGGGAAAACTTGTATTAAAATGTGTTCAAGAAAGAGTTAACTTTCAAGACAATCTATTTAAAATGGCAGAAAGAAACTTGCAAGCTGCTTAAGAACTTGCATAGTTAGACCTCAAGAGTCTGTCTGGATTACAGAGGGGACAACCCCACTAAACCGATGGGGTTCAGTGGTCTGACACTGTTACAGTGCCTAAGACGCGTTTTCATAAACCACACTGCATCCAGAGGAAGACGACCGTTAACAATGGTTGAGATAAACCATTAGAGGATCTAGGAGTAGGTATTCAGCTTGAGAAAGACTAAGCAGGACAATGAGAATTGTTTTCCAGCATGGAAGAGCTCTCTGGTTCAAGAGGAAAAACCTATATTTGCTCTAGGAGATTGGATGAGGACTAGATTTCAATCAATCACAGCTGAGGGCTGTCTGAGAGAAGATGTCTAACAAAAGCATTGGTTTTGAAGTCAAAGAGGCCTGAGTACCAACCTCAGCTGCATGGAATCCCTCGTCCTTTCACACCGGTGCCCTAGCATCTCTGGCCTCTGATCAGGGCAGAATTCCAACTGGGTACCGCCCGCCTTTTTGCACATGAGGGGAGAGGAGATCAGAAGAGGGTTGTCCTTCAGCCTGAAATGTTTTTCTCTGTTTTTCTTGGAATTCCTGAAAGATTAGTCACTCAGTCATGACCGACTCTTTACAATCCCATGGACTGTAGCCCACCAGGCTCCTCTGTCCATGGAATTCTCCAAGCAAGAATACTGGATTGGGTGGCCATTCCCTTCTCCAGGGGATCTTCCCCAACCCAAGGATTGAACCTGAGTCTCCTGCATTGCAGGCAGATTGTTTATCATGTGAACCACCAGGGAAGCCTAGTGGACTTATATTTGTCCTTCCATACTCAGCCAGAAGCTGATCATAGTGATAATCCAGATATTCCCACTCCACTTAGAACAGTGGTCCCCAAACTTTTTGGCACCAGGGACTGCTTTCCTGGAAGACAATTTTCCCTCAGCCTGGGGAGGTGGAGGGGTAGAAGGGGCGGGTATAGTACTGAGATGATTCAAGCACAGTACATTTACTGTGCACTTTATTTCAGTTAGTATTCCATCAGCTGCATCTCAGATCATCAGGCATTAGATTCCAGAGGCTGGGGACCCCTGACTTTAAATATCTACCTATTAAGTATACCTGGGGAAGGCAATGGCACCCCACCCCAGTACTCTTGCCTGGAAAATCCAATGGACGGAGTAGCCTGGTGGGCTGCAGTCCATGGGGTCGCTAACAGTCGGACAGACTGAGCGACTTCACTTTCACTTTTCTCTTTCATGCATTGGAGAAGGAAATGGCAACCCACTCCAGTATTCTTGCCTGGAGAATCCCAGGGATGGGGGCNAGTAGCCTGGTGGGCTGCAGTCCATGGGGTCGCTAACAGTCGGACAGACTGAGCGACTTCACTTTCACTTTTCTCTTTCATGCATTGGAGAAGGAAATGGCAACCCACTCCAGTATTCTTGCCTGGAGAATCCCAGGGACGGGGGAGCCTGGTGGGCTGCCGTCTATGGGGTCACACAGAGTCGGACACGACTGAAGTGACTTAGCAGCAGCAGCAGCATTAAGTATACCTGCCTACTAGAATTATTCCCCTGTTCGTCACTTTGGCCACCTGATGCAAAGAACTGAGTCATTGGAAAAGACCCTGATTCTGGGAAAGATGGAAGGCAGGAGAAGGGGACGACAGAGGATGAGATGGTTGGATGGCATCACCAACTCTATGAACATGAGTTTGAGTAAACTCCAGGAGTTGGTGATGGACAAGGAGGCCTGGCGTGCTGCAGGCCATGGGGTCGAAAAGAGTCGGACACGACTGAGCGACTGAACTGAGTGTTCCTCATGCCGTGAGTCTTTGAGAACAGAGCCATGCATCTTATTTACCTTTCTCTTTGCAGCATTTGGGTTCTAAGAAAAGAGTTTGAATGAACAAGTGTTTTCATGAGTTTGAATGAACAAGTGTTAGTAAATATTATGTGGCATGTCCACCCTTGGATCAAAAGTCCTTAGTGTAGGGAACTCCAGTCACAACACTTGTTTTCGCTATTGATATTGACATATTTGTCTTCAATGTCTTGTCCAGTTGAACAGATATATTGCCAACATCATCATTTCTCTGATTCCAGGGGTATCTAGCCCCTAGATTTTCATTAAAAAAAATTCTATTTATTTGGCTGCACTGGGTCTTAGTTGCAGCATGTGGGATCTAGTTCCCTGACCAGGGGAACTTTGGTCAAACCCAGGCCCCCTGCATTGGGAGAACAGAGTCTTAGCTATTTAACCAGAGAAGTCCCTAAATTCTCATTCTTTTGCAGTGGAAAAGGTGTTGCCCCTGGGGTGGTGTGTGGTATGAAGAGCACACAGTCAAGATGTGGAGACTGAAGATTTCACCTTTGTAGCTCTGACTTCCACGCCGCCTCCCAGGCGCGATCATCTCTTTGAGAATGGAGCATTCTTTCAACTCAGATTCTTGCAAAGGATGGTAATTTTTTTCGTTTTAAATTGTTTTCTGAGGATGGTAATTCATATAGCGAGGGATGGTCAGTACCCGCGAAGCTATCAAGGCAGATTATAAGTAAGCATTTAATTCCCTATTTTTTACTATTTTTGTATTTTGGTACCCATCAGTTCAGTTCAGTTCAGTTCAGTCGCATCCGACTCTGCGACCCAGGGACTGCAGCACGCCAGGCCTCCCTGTCCATCACCAACTCCTGGAGTTTACCCAAACTCATGTCCATCGAGTCGGTGATGCCATCCAACCATCTCATCTTCTGTTGTCCCCTTCTCCTCCTGCTCTCAATCTTTCCCAGCATCAGGGTCTTTTCCAATGAGTCAGTTCTCCCTATCAAGTGGCCAAAGTACTGGAGTTTCAGCTTCAGCATCAATCCTTCCAATGAATATTCAGGACTGATTTCCTTTAGTATGGACTGGTTGGATCTCCTTGCTGTCCAACATCTATTTATTTAAAATGTACTTTTATTTATTTCTTGGATGTGCTCTGTGGCATACGGGATTTTAGTTCGAGCAGAGATCGAACCTGTGCTCACTGCAGTGGAAGCATGGAATCCTAAGCACTGGAAGGCCAGGAAAGTCCCAGAGACGATTAATTCCTTTACTTCTAAAAAAGTATCAGTCAATGCACACCAAAACCACAGTTTATTTCCTCATTATTGAACAACTTTTCACTGTAGGAATTAAAATTTTTTAATTTTATTTTAATAAGAATTACCTTTACAGGAAGAATGTATAATATGCCACTCTGGGTAACAAGAGGAGGTGAAGATACAGATATGTAATTGCTTATTTATCCAGACTATCTCTAGAGGGATACATAGGATTATGCTAATACCAGTCACCCCCAGGAGAAGAACAGGCAGGGTAGGAAGGAGACTTTTGAGGGGTTGAACCATGTAAGTTACTTCACTTCCTTCCATGTAAACATAAGCCAGATAATCATTTCATGCCCCTGACGTTGAAGGCGTTGTTCCAGCGGCTTGCCATGTCACGGGGCTATTACTGTCAATTAACGTGGTTGTGGGAAAACAGAGCTTAAGCACTTGGTCAGCAAGCGGCACTTGTGCACTGTGAGGGAGGAAGTTCAGCTGTGTCTGACATCGCTTGGGTTTTACCATCATTTTCTATTTTTAAAATTCTTTTATTTTCTTCCCGATTCAATTAACAAGTTTTTATTTAGTGCCTACTCTCTGCCCGTAGTGTCCTAGGAATTCTAGGAGATATGAAAGAAGCCTACACGAGACCATTTTTAACGTTCTTGCCAAGTGTGGGGATCACTGTGGAATGGAGTGATGAGCAAGTTGTCTTGGAAGCCGAGCCTTGAATTGAGGTTGAGGCATGGAGAGCAACGGAAGGCTTAGACAAGCGGAAGGCGGGCAGGAGGTGCTCTGAGCCAGGAGACACGGGGGCCTTAGGGGAGAGGAGAGAAATGTGGATGGTCAAAGAAGCTGAGGCTGGTTTATTAAGGCCCAAGGTCAAGCAGAGCAGCTTAGCTGTGAGGGTCTGCCTGGAGTGATAAACCCCAGGGAAAGGTCAGCCTAGCATTAACAATGGAAAAAAGAGAGAGCAGAAACCAGAGGCATGGAGACCACCCTTGTTGCAATACTCTAGATGTAAAATGATGAGGGGTGAAGGTTTGGACTAGAATGATGGCGGGGAGGTGACATTCAGGAACAAAGAAGAAAGAAAGCATTCCTGAGACATTTCAGAGGAGGAAGTCGCAAGCAGGTCTTGAGGATAGGCTGGGGATGGAGAGAGAGAACACTCACACATGTCAGTCTTTCTAGTTTATGAGACCAGAAAGCAACTCATTTTCTCTTTTCTTTCCTTGAACACACATTGACCCCCTCAGGGTGTCCAGCTGAAATTCAGTTATAAAGCAGAATCGATTTTTTTCCCAGTTGGAAACATGTGTAATCGTCTTGCCTGGGGTTTGTTCCCCCACAGCACTTCTACTTCGAGGATGAAGCTTTCCTCTTAGGCCTTGTTAGTCCTGTGTGTGGTGTGCAGGTTTATCACCCACTAAAACAGAAGTCCTTTGAGGGCAAGGGACCATGAGAGAGTACTCAATAAGTGTCTGTTAACTGTTGAAGAAATGAGATCTAAACTAAATTTAACATAAGAAAGCTTTCCAGGGGCTTCGCTGGTGGTCCAGTGGTTACGAATCTGTGCATCAGGGTTAGATCCCTGGCTGCAGGATGCCACACCCCTGCCTTGCAGATGCCTGCTGCAACTAGAAAAAAAGTCCACAGGCAGGCAGGAAGACAAGACTTTCCAGAAATAAAGCTATTTTAAAAATAATTTACATTAAGTTTACATAACAGAAGTTTCTCTGCTCCAGTCCCTCAAACCACTGGCCAAGTAAGAGTGGAAACACCTATTGTTAAGGTTATTAGGACCACACAGTTTTATTCCTTGGCTTAAGTGTAGACCTAGAATAATAATAATAATGATGATGATGATGCAGTGTAATAGTACCATATAATAATAAAAGTTGCTCTTAGGGGTCAGAATGAAGCACTTCATGTATGTTTTACACAAGTTGCTGGATAGTGATTATTTTCATTATTTCACAGGACAAGAGCAGGCACAGAAAGGTTAAGAAATTTGCAAAAGGTCCTCCAGCTAGTTCGCTTGGCAGCTGAGATTCGAACCCAGACAACTGGACTCTGGAGTTCCCCGATCCTTAAAGCGCCACTTTGGACTGCATGAACATACAGCTCTGCTGAAGACCTAAAGGTTATTTGAGGCATGTTAATCTTTTTGGAGGCTTCCCTGGTGGCTCAGACTGTAAAGAATCTGCCTGCAGTGCGGGAAACCGCGGCGTGATCCCTGGGTTGGGAAGACCCCCTGGAGAAAGGCATGGCAATCCACTCCACTATTCTTGCCTGGAGAACCCCATGGACAGAGGAGCCTGGTGGGGTCGCAAGGAGTTGGGCACGACTGAACGGCTTTCACACGCAATCTTTTTTAGGGGAAGGGGACTTTGCCACCCTGTACGCCAATCCTTCCCACCCTGTTATCGATCCTTTTTTTATGGAGTATGCCCTTAGACGAAAGCAAGGGAGAAGAAATAGACTATTTGAACTGTTTTCAGACATGTAGACGAGTAAAGAACAACTCCGGCAATAGTGCCCTTTGACCGAGCACCTAGTAACGCGGGAACAACACCCTTTACCTGGCACCGAAATGTTACCCCTTCTTACTTGGGTTTCTCTTACCTTGGACATGGGGTATCTCTTCTTGGCTGCTTTAGCAAAGCACAGCCGCTGACATAATTGTGACCTCCTTGGAAAGGTCCCATGCTTGCACTGCTGCACTCAGTGCTCCCAACCCTACATCAGGCCACCAACCCACGCCTCCGCCAGAGATTCCTGGACACTCACAGGCAAGTCTGGGTCAGTTTTTTGTGGGGTCACTTTCTCCTGGATACTTGTGCACCCAAGATTTTGTTTTTACCCTCCAAGAGTCTGTTTCCCCAGTCCTATGTAAGTTCTGGTGGCTGTATGGAGGGGTTAATAGCGACCTCCAAGAGGGCTTATTCCCTACCCAGGCCTGCTGCACCCAGAGCCCCTGCCTCTGTGGCAGGGCACTGCTGACCTGTACCTCTGCAGGAGACACTCAAACACAGTTCTGGCTCAGTTCTGGCTCAGACACTCAAACACAGTTCTGGCTCTGTGGGGTCTCTGGGTCCCGGTGCGCACAAGGTTTGTTTGAGCCCTCCAGCATCTCTGGCAGGAATGGGGTTTGATTCTAAATGCAACTTCGCCCCTCCTGCTGTCTTACTGGGGCTTCTCCTTTGCCCTTGGATGTGGGGTATCTCTTTTTGGTGGGATCTAACAGGTGTGAAAGGAACAGGCCTATTTGGGAAGCAGCTCTAGGTGCTCCCTGTGTTGGGGGAAGGAGGTGGATCTCACCACCCATTTCAGAGCCGGAAGTCCCGCCAGGCGGCCCAGGGACTTTTCTAGTACAACCCCAAAGGTGGAGGCTGCAGGGATCTGGGACCTGCTGGGCGCGGGAGCCAGTGGGGCTCGGAGTCCTCACCTGTCTGTGGCCGCCTCTCTACAGGCCTCAGTTTCCTTGTGTGGGTAATGGGCTGATTACCAGCTTCTCCCTCCCCAACCGAGAGAAAGTCGCTGGGGTGTTCTGGCTCAGCACCACTACAGAAACCACTGGAGAAAATACTCTGTTTCAGTTTTAGTTGAAAGAAGGAAAGAAAAAAAAAAAAAAAAAAAAGCAGTAAACTTTGCCCAGAAGTGCTTGTCAGGGTTAGTGAGTAGCTGGCTAAGCGAAGGAGCACAGGAAGGATGAATTGGCCGGGGCCCAGGTTGCGGGTGAAGGTAACTCGGCACGTGTGCAGATGCCCAGGCCGTATCATAACCTACCGCTGCCTCAGGAGACAGAGTCGCCGCTGGTGAAGTAATGGCTTCCAGGACCATCCTCTGCACTTTCCCTTTGGTTGCTTTCAAAATTTTTTCTTTATCTTGTGATTTTAGTGGTTTCTCTGCCATTTGCCTAAAACATGATTACTTTGCATTTATCCTACATAGGGTTAACTGAGCTTCTTGGATTTTTGGTTGATATCTTTCTTTAGTTTGTTTTGGAATGTTTTCAGCCATTATGTCTTCACTTTTTTTTTTTCCTGCTTCATTCTTTCTTCTCTATTTGGGATTTTGATTACGTATAAGATTGTACTGCAGGTATTGGTTGCTCTATTCTTTTTTCCAGTAGTTTTTTTTTTTCCAATTTTTATTTCAGTTTGCATAATTTCTGTGAACCTGTCTTCAAGTTCGCTGGTTTTATTTTCCCTTCTGCTTTGTCCATCTCCTAATAAATTCATTACAAAAATTATTTCTCTTTATTATCTAATTTTTGTGTCTAGCATTTATCCTGGCTCTTTTTTTATGTAGCTTTCATCTTTCTTTCATCTTTTCCTTTCTAGTGTTGTGTACCATTTCAGTAGTTCCTCTAAATAGAGTCTTTTTAAAGTCCCTGTCTGATAATTCTAACATCTGTCTCTGAGTCTGGTTCTGAAATTGCACAACTCAGATGGGACTTGAACCCATGGACTGAGCCTTGAATCCACTGTCTTTTAATTGAAATTGCACACCAGGTCTCAGAACTTAATGAAGCTCAGGTTCTTTATGTCTCAGTACAGAAGGAATTCAGCGATAGGCAAAGTGATAGGTAAGAGGTAGATTTATTGAAAGAGATACACACTCCATAGACAAGAGTGTGGTCCATCTCAGCTGGCAAGGGGCCCTGGGAGATACACATTCCATAAGACAGAATGCAGTCCATCTCAAAAGATGAGAGCAACCCAGAAATGTGGTATGGTGAGTTTTTATGCACTGATAATTTCATAGGCTAGTAAGTGGGAGGATTATTCCAGCTGTTTCAAGTAAGGGCTGGTATTCAGGAATTGGGCCAGCACCTACTTTTTTGGCTTTTTATGCTTGGCCTTGAAACTGTCATGGCACAGGTGAGTATGTCATATAGCTTGCTAATGTATTATAATAAATGTGTAATGAGGCTCAGGGTCTATTGGAAGTCAAGTCTTTTCCATCTGGGGCCTAATCGGTTCTAACCAATTTTTGTGGTATCCTCAAGAGCTATGTCTTTCTTTCAAAGGTTATGCCCTGGCCCCTTCCCTTCTATTTCAGTTCTGTATCCTTTCTTCATGATAGAGCAAATTTTGTTGCTTCTTTGCATGTCTTATAATTTTTTTTTGAATGCCAAAATAGTTTGTAAATGAAAAGTAGAGACTGAACTAAGGAATGTATTCTCAGGGATGGGCATGTGCCTCCTTTGTAAGGTGCCATGTGTAGCGGTCTGAGTCAATCTAGTCTGTAATTGAGCTGAGTTTTTTTGCTTGCTATTGCTTTCGTGTTTCATTTCACCTTGGGCTTCAGGTGGTTTGAGCAGGATCACAACTGCCCCTGTAGCAGAACTTGGGATCTGAATCCCACTAGGATTTGTCTCAGCTCTCCTGCCTTGTCCTTGAACTTCATATTAGGAATGGTCTGTCTCAGTCTTCTTGTTCCTTTCCTGAGTTGTGGATGACTGCTGCTTGATACTCACTGTGAAATCTAGATTCCTTCCCAGCATTCTCTACTGCTTCAGTCCTGCCTTCTGATTTGAGTAAGCCACCTGTGCTTGTGCCTTGCGGGTGACTCTTGGCAAAGGCCTGTAGGGTGGAGTTAGCGAATGGGTGCAGACTCTGTTATATCTGGGGTACCAAGGATTGTTGTGCCAGTCTGTGTCTGGTCTTTAAAATTAAAGTTCATTTTCTTCTTATCTGTTTCAGTATTGATTTCCTGCTTCTGCTGCCAAAGGTCAAAACAGTGATGGCTTTTTTTTTTTCTCTCTTCTAGGGTCTTTTCATTTGGATTTTGGTTTGTTGGGTTTCTTTGAGTTTCTTTGAGTCATCAGCCCTCTATTTTTGTTTAATTTAATTAATTTATTTATTTATTGACTGTGCTAGGTCTTTGTTGCTGCTTGGGCTTTTCTCAGTTGCAGCGAGTGGGGGCTGCTCTCTGCTTGCGGTGCATGTGCTTCTCATTGCAGTATCTTCTCTTGTTGCTGAGCACAGGCTCTAGGGCGCAGGCTTCAGAAATTATGGCACATGCAAGGGCTTTGTTGCTCTGCATCTTGTGGGCCCTCCCAGACCAGGTATCAAACCTGTGTCTCCTGCACTGGCTGGCAGATTCTTTACCACTCAACTAACTTCCTGTGTAAAGATATGGTTGAATTTCTAGAATCTGGCTTATTCTCCTGCATTATGCCTTTCTGCATTATAATATGCCATTATTTCTCCCATCTTTTAAAATACCCTTTCTCCGAACTCATTTCTGCCACCTCTTGCCCCAACTCTTTTGTTCTTTGCAGCAAAAACTGTTTCAAAAATTTGCCTCTGCTTCCTTTCTCCAATTTCTTCCTTCCTATTTTCTTTCTTAAACCTGCTACAGTGAGGCCTTGTTCCTGCCACTGCTCTCTCTGCCTAGTCCACTGTGCCCCTTCTCCTGCCTCACCCAATGAACTCTTACTCATTGGCTCAGACAGTAAAGACTCTGCCTGCAATGCAGGAGACCTGGGTTTGATTCCTGGGTCGGGAAGATCCCTTGGAGAAGAGAGTGTCCACCCACTCCAGTATTCTTGCCTGGAGAATTCCATGGACAGAGGAACCTGGCGGGCTATAATCGATGGGTTGCGAAGTCAGACATGACTGCATGACTAATACTCCCCCCCACCTTTTTTTTTATGTACTGTTTTATACTAATTTATACTTCACACTTTATAAATGCTTTTAAATCTTATCTGATGTTATCTTCTCAGCAGTCCCATAAGGTAGGTAATACTATCTTTATATTTGCAGCTGAGCAAACCAATTATTATTTATAGTCAAGTAATTTGCCTGAAACACAAAATGAGTAAGGTGTAAAATCTAGGCTTGATCACATATCCTCTGCCCCTCAAGACGCTCCCTTTATATCAGACTTCTCATAATTGCCATCCAAAAGGGTTTACAGTTGTTCAGAGGCATAACTTTCAGTTTTCTGGATTTCAGTGGAAGGCTTATTCATGTACGGTTAATGAAGTAGTACAGAGGTCAGACATAATTACTATTCTCTGTTTTAATTTTGAAAGGATCTAGATTATATATGGTGTATGGAGATAAAACTTATTTTTCTTATTCTCTTTGTCTAAGTTTAGAATTTCCAATAGAGTTGAGAAGGAGAAAATTATGAGGGAAAACCATACTACTTACCATGCTTACCAGTTTTTTTTCAAAAACACTTTTGAAGTTCATAATCTTGCTTTCTAATTTGAATTACCATGTATTTTCTTAAGTCTGTTTTTCAGCAATGTCACCAAACAGTTGGAAAATAAAATTACATTTGACAAATACTATTCTGTATCTAATTTTGTAAAAAGGCGCATTTATTACATGCACTTTTCCAAGTTCAAAAGACTTTGAATTTAACACCTCCTACATAATTAGTTGTTGGGATAAAATATTGCTAAATCGCAGGCTGCTAAGTTTACAATACATGTTGATTTAGTAAATACTGTTTCCTTATTTTAGTTTTTGTAAACGTAGTACTTACTCAAGGTCCTGATTCTGAAAAATTCTTATTAACTAATTGCGATCTTTTAGAATGCATTAAAGAGACATATAAAGCACAGAATTAGCTTGAAAGACATTTATTTCATATACCATTAAGTCTGTTGCCTAATAAATTACTATATAAAAATAAAGGTAATTGAATCAACATTTCCCAGCAGCGTTTTTTTTTTTTTCTTTTTTTTCTTTTGGTGATGGGGACGGAGCTGTGCTAGGTCTTCATTGTGGTACACAGACTTAGTTGCCTGGGTGTCATGTGGGATCTTAGTTCCCTGAGCAGGAATTGAACCCACGTCCCCTCCATTGGAAGGCAGATTCTTAACCATTAAACCACCAGGGAAGTCCTCCAGCAGTGTTTTATTAATAGGGACTTTGTGTGTGCTCAGTAGCTCAGTTGTGTCCGACTCTTTGTGACCCCGTGCACTGTATGGAATTTTCCAGGGAAGAATACTGGAGTGGGTTACCATTTCCTTCCGCAGGGGATCTTACCAACCCAGGGCTCGAACTCGCTTCTCTTGCGTCTCCTGCATTGACAGGTGGATTCTTAACCATTGGCTACCTGGGAAGCCAGTAGGGACGTAAGTTATTAGTAAAAGTAAATTGCTCTTCTTTTTTCCTTATGAATCAATTTTTAAACTATTTTTTAGTTTTTTAAATGTAAATTAAATGATAATTCATTACTTTGTAATGGTCTAGGATCAAGAATGATTAGTTATGTTATCCCGTGTGTTTTACAGTTATGCATGTGAAAATTGCTGTTTACTGAGGAAAAAGCTTCCCCCCCAAAAGCTTTGTCACAGTGAAAATTGGGCGCCTTTTCTTGTTGATGCTGATAATATTACAGGATGCCTTTCAACTGCAAAAGAATTATTGTGTTGGAAAATTATATGCTGCTATTGCAATATGTTCCATAATCTTAAAGAAAATCTGTGTAATTTGAGGCAAAAGTGTGCAGGTTGCTGTTGTTCTTAAGGTTGGAAGAGTATAAAATGCCTTTGATAGTTACATGGGCATTCAGAGATTCTCTTGATTTTAAGTGATTATATATGTAGATTACCATTAAGCTTCTTATGTAATACATCTTAGCATCTTGAAAAAGAAAGTAGAAAAGGGTTCCTGAGCTATAGGGGAGAAAATTACCAATCAGAAAAGAAGGGAGATAAAAACAATTCTTTAAATAGGTCTTTCGACTATACTACAAAGTGATCGTAATTATTGAAGAGGTATTTAGGCAATATGAGAAATTTTCTGAAAACATCTGGCAGTGTTTTGAGTAAAAATCAAAAGAGTATAACTTGTAATGAACATTAATGATTTATGTTGATGTGTTTAACTGTTTAGCTGTCCTCTGGGTGTCACACAGGGTGCAAGCTATTTAACAGTAATTACTTTGGTATGAACTGTTCTCTTCCATGATAAGAGAATGACATTTTAGGTGAACATTAAGTAATAACATTAACTAATACACTTTACTGTGTATCAGACACTGTTCTAATCACTTTATGTCCATTTATTTAACTCTGTAAAGCAATAAATCATTGTTATCCCTGGAAAATGAGGCTCAGAAATTAAGTAACACTCTGGTTGGTGACAGGAAATTATGACACTCTATATATACTTTGAAAACTGGGTAAATAAGAAAGCTAAGAGTTACCTTTTCAAATTTTTCCTTATCTTTCTATTGCATATATACAGCAATAATAGACCCATAGGCCTTTAGAGAAAAGGCAGCATTTATGTGTGTACTCTGCAGATGAGGTAATTTCCTGGGTTTGAATTCTGACTCTGCCACATATTAGTGCTGTGACTCTGAGCCAGCTCTAATAATTTAGGAACTTGTTTCCTTATCTGAAAAATAGGTACAAATCATTATTTATTCATAAATATTAAATACTCATGTGGATGTGAGTTGAACCATAAAGAAGGCTGAGCACCAAAAAATTGATGCTTTCACATTGTGTTGCTGGAGAAGACTCTTGAGTCTCTCTAGGACTGCAAGGAGATCAAACTAGTCAATCCTGAAAGAAATCAACCTTGAATATCCATTGGAAGGATTGATACAGAAGCTGAAGCTCCAATATTTTAGCCACTAGATGCAAAAAGCTGGCTCATTGAAAAAGACCCTGATGCTGGGAAAGATTGAAGACAGAAGAAAAATGGGGCTGTAAAGGATGAAGTGGTCAGATGGCATTACTGACTCACTGGGCATGAATATGAGCAAATACCAGGAGATAGTAGAGAACAGAGGAGCCTGGCATTCTGCAGTTCATGGGGTTGCAAAGAGTTGGACCAGACTTAATGACTAAACAATATCAGCAACTATATGCCAACTCTGTTCTAGGCATTTAGTAGCTAAATATCTATTTCATAGGGTAGTTATAAAGATTTAAATCAGTAATAAACATAAAGGATCTAAAATAATGATTGCTGTTGTTCAGTTGCTCAGTCATGTCTGACTCTGCAAACCCGTGGATTGCAGCACGCTACGCCCTTCTGTCCTTCAACATCTCCCAGAGCACGCTCAAACTCACGTCCATTGAGTCAGTGATGCCATCCAACCATCTCATCCTCTGTCGTCCCCTTCTCCTCCTGCTTTCAGTCTTTCCCAGCATAAGGGTCTTTTCTAATGAGTCAGCTCTTATCAGGTGCCCAAAGTATTGGAGCTTCAGCTTCAAAGCAGTACTCTTAATGAATATTTAGGATTGATTTCCATTAGGATTGAATGGTTGATCTCCTTGCAGTCCAAAGGACTCTCAAGAGTCTTCTACAACACCACAGTTCAAAAGCATCACTGCTTCGGCGCTCAGCCTTCTTTAGGGTCCAACTCTCACATCCATACATCACTACTGAAAAAACCATATTTTGACAGGGGAGACCTTTGTCGGTAAAGTAATGTCTCTGCCTTTTAATATTCTGTCTAGGTTTGTCATAGCTGTTCTTCCAAGGAGCAAGGATCTTTTCATTTCATGGCTGCAGTCACCATCTGCAGTGATTTTAGAGCATAAGAAAATAAAGTCTGTCACTGTTTTCATTGTTTCCCCATCTATTTGCCATGATGGGACTGGATGCCATGATCTTAGTTTTCTGAATGTTGAGTTTTAAGTCAGCTTTTTCACCTTCTTTCGCCTAAGAAGCTCTTAGTTCCTCCTCGCTTTCTGCCATAAGGGTGGTGTCATCTGCATATCTGAGGTTATTGATGTTTCTCCCGGCAATCTTGATTCCAGCTTTTGCTTCATCCAGCCCAACATTTCTCATGATATACTCTTCATATAAGTTAAATAAGCAGGGTGACAATATACAGCCTTGACATACTCCTTTCCCAATTTGGAACCATGTTCGTTGTTCCATGTCCAATTCTGATTGTTGCTTCCTGACCTGCATACAGATTTCTCAGGAGGCAGGTCAGGTAGTCTGGTATTCCCATCTCTTTAAGAGTTTTCCACAGTTTGTTGTGATACATACAGTCAAAGGCCATAAAGTCAAAGGTGTAGTCAATAAAACAGAAGTAGATGTTTTTCTGGAACTCTCTCGCTTTTTCAATGATCCACTGGATGTTGTCAATTTGATCTCTGGTTCCTCTGCCTTTTCTAAATCCAGCTTGAACATCTGGAAGTTCTCGATTCATGAACTGCTGAAGCATAGCTTGGAGAATTTTGAGCATTACTTTCCTAGCATGTAAAATGAGGGCAAGTGTGCAGTAGTTTGAACATTCTTTGGCATTGCCCTTCTTTGGGATTGGAATGAAAACTGAGGCCACTCCAGTCCTGAAGCCACTGCTGCGTTTTCCAAATTTGCTGGCATATTGAATACAGCATATTAACAGCATCATCTTTTAGAATTTGAAATAGTTCATCTGGAATTCCATCACTTCCACTAACTTTGTTTGTAGTGATGCTTCCTAACTAAGGCCAACTCGACTTCATACTCCAGGATGTCTGGCTCTACTGAGTGATCACACCATGGTGGGTATCTGGGTCATGAAGATCTTTTTGGTTTAGTTTTTCTGTGTATTCTTGCCACTTCTTTATATCTTCTGTTTCTGTTAGGTCCATACCATTTCTGTCTTTTATTGTGCCCATCTTTGCATGAAATGTTACCTTAATATCTCTGATTTTCGTGAAGAGATCTCTAGTTTTTCCCATTCCATTGTTTTCCTCTGTTTCTTTGCATTGTTCACTTAGGAAGGCTTTCTTATCTCTCCTTGCTATTCTTTGGAACTCTTCATTCAGGTGAATATATCTTTGCTTTTCTCCTTTGCCTTCCACTTCTCGTTTTCTCAGCTATTTGTAAGGCCTTGTCAGACAACCATTTTGCCTTTTTGTATTTCTTTTTCTTGGGGATGGTCTTTATCACTACCTCTTGTACAGTGTGACGAACCTCCTTCTATAGTTGTTCAGGCACTCTATCAGATCTAATCCCCTGAATGTATTTGTCACTTCCACTAAATAAGGGATTTAAGTCATACCTTACTGGCTTGGTAGTTTTCCCTACTTTCTTCAATTTAAGTCTGAATTTTGCAATAAGGAGTTCATGATCTGAATCACAGTCAGCTCCCAGTCTTGTTTTTGTTGACTGTATAGAGCTTCTCCATCTTCAACTGCAAAGAATATAATCAGTCTGATTTCAGTGTTGACCCTCTAGTGATGTCCATGTGTAGAGTTACCTCTTGTGTTGTTGGAAAAGGGTGTTTGCTATGACCAGTGTATTCTCTTGACAAAACTCTGTTAGCCTTTGACCTGTTTCATTTTGTACTCAAGGCCAAACTTGCCTTTTACTCCAGGTATCTTTTGACTTCCTACTTTTGCATTCCATTCCCTATGATGAAAAGGACATCTTATTTTGGTGTTAGTTCTAAAAAATATCATAGGTCTTCATAGAACTGTTCAACTTCAGCTTCTTTGGCATTAGTGGTTGGGGCATAGACTTGGATTACTGTGATAATGAATTGTTTGCCTTGGAAACAAACAGAGGTCATTCTGTTTTGATATTGCACCCAAGTACTGCATTTCACACTCTTTTGTTGACTATGAGGGCTACTTCATTTCTTCTAAGGGATGCTTGCCTACAGTAGTTGATTATATAGCAGTCATCTGAATTAATTCCGCCTATTCCAGTCCATTTTAGTTCACTGATTCCTAAAATGTCGATGTTCACTCTTGCCATCTCCTGTTTGACCACTTCCATTTTACCTTGATTCATGGACCTAACATTCCAGGTTCCTATGCAGTTGCTCTTTATAGCATCGGACTTTACTTTCACCACCAAACACATCCACAACTGGGCATTGTTTCCATTTTGGCTCAGCCTCTTCATTCCTTCTGGAGCTATTTCTCTGCTTTTGTCCTGTAGCATATTGGGCATCTACCAACCTGGGGAGTTCATCTTTCAGTGTGCTTTTTCCCTTTTCATTCTGTTCTTGGTGTTAGGACAAACAATGCTTGAAGGTGAAGGTGAAGTCGCTCAGTCGTGTCCGACTCTTTGCGACCCCGTGGACTGTAACCTACTAGGCTTCTCCGTCCATGGGATTCTCCAGGCAAGAATACTGGAGTGGATTGCCATTTCCTTCTCCAGGGGATCTTCCCGACCCAGGGATCGAACCCAGGTCTCCCGCATTGGAGGCAGACGCTTTAACCACTGAGCCACCAGGGAAACAATGCTTGGTACATAGTAAATGCTCAGTTATTTTATGGTTGCATATAACAATTCAGCATTGGGAGATTGACACTTTTCTGATTTTTTTTCCAACAGTGAAAATAACACTTTAGTCTTTTTTGATGGGTTAAGGGTCATCACTGTTAAAATTAATTTTTGTACCCTGAAAACACAGACATAGGTGGTTGAGCAGATAGTGAAAAATATCAGATGTCAGCTTGTTTTGTTTGTCTCTTAAAGTGAAGATGAAGAATTTATATCTATACATGGCTGTGTATTTACAGAGCTGATTAGTCAGTGACAGCACTTTCCTCCCAGGTAAGACTTGCATTGTTCTTTTCACCCCATTTGTCAGCGTTCTCTAAAACATCATTACTAGACAGACCATAACAACATGTAAATTATTCTTCACTGAAAAAAAGAAGCAAAATTAATCTGTAAAGGTGTGAGGTAGACTATCCTTTATGATGGATTACATTTCTCATAAAATATTTCTGTGACGTTCCTTATTTTGAATGTCTTAGGACACAAGATGAATCATTGAAATGAGCAGAGAAGTGTTAAAAAAAAAAAACCTCTGTTTTTAAATTTTGACTTTTTCCTTATGGTAAAGATTTAGATTTTAAAATGAATAGATTGGCTGACCTGGGCTTCTGTTGTGGCTTAGCTGGTAAAGAGTCCGTCTGCAATGTGTGAGACCTGGGTTCGATCCCTGGGTTGGGAAGACCCCTGGAGAAGGAAAAGGCTACCCACTCCTGGCCTAGAGAATGCCGTGCACTGTATAGTCCATGGGGTTGCAAAGAGTCAGACACGACTGAGCAACTTTCACTTTCAGATTGGCTAACCTAAGGTAAGCTTATACTTCTGGTACATTATTTCATTGTAGGTATAAAACAGTGAAATGAATCATCAAAAAAATTCTTTTGGTGAATCCAAAAAAAATTGGTGAAAAGAAATTTTTGATGATCCATGTACTAGTTTAGATGACACTCGGGAACTATTTAAAGTTCTTTTTTTGCAAACAATAAAAACCAACTCCTGCCAAGTGCAAAGATAGCTATTAGAAGAGTTTCATGTGGCTCACAGAATTGATAGGAGGCTGAAGGCTTATGTCTAATAAAATAGGAACCAAGGGGACTGCAGAGGGCTAAAAAAATAGCACCTGTTTCACAGCTGGGGCAGCCTGGTCAGAGCACCATTGCTATTATCTATAGGGCCACCATTGCTGTGAAGAGCTTCTGACTACCTTGGTAAAAATTCAGAGTTGCAGGAGAGGGCTTTGTTGAGGCTGGCAGAATTTAGTTATGGAAGACCACACACAGTTTGAGAGAGAGAATTCTTCAAAAGTATGTGAAGAAATTGAGAGGAAAGGATGCCTGGCACACCCATAAAGTAGGGGGTCTTGCTGTGTGAATAAATTCAAGAATAGTTAACCTATCCTCCATGTTAAACCCAAGAACCTATAACTTACTGCCCAAGTAAATTTGGTTAAGTTGCTAAAATAGCATGAAGTCTAGTGTTGTATAAGCAGGTGGGTTCTCTAAAGCATTTCCTTTATTGTTTAATAATGTTGCCAGTACTTTCTTCTTTCTAATAACATGGATTAATTTGAAGTGCCAAAACTGCTCTTAAGAAAATATATGTCAATCGTTTAATCATAGGGACTCAAAAAATCCTTTTTGATTAGAACGTAGATGCAAATACAGGTTTTAATCTTTTCAGTGAGGCCTCCTCATATATAAATCACAAATACATAAAGTATGGTATGTTTCAGTACTGTTTCTTCAAGTGTGGTACACTTTATTGATTATATGCAAAAATAATTTTAAGTGACATGCAGGTGAATGATTTTTATGTAAGTAATATTTTTACTATAAAATATTTTACTATACATAAATATATATCACAGTGTATAATTTGGTTTTAGAATGAAGCAGAGTAATAAAAATGACTTAGTTGGTTTACCCCCCCCAAAAAGTAAGAGTATTAAGTATGAGAACATGGCACAAATCTTGAAGATACTGTAAGGATGACTGAATTTTAAGAATCCCTAGTCTGTACTATAGAACAAGGAGTCAGGCAGAATAGTGATTAGGATTTTTTTTTTAAACTATGAAAAATATTAAGAAATCACAGTTCTGGCCTCAGGAAGCATCCTTTTCCCCTCCCCCCATCATTTCGCTATTTATTTTTTATTTATTTATTTTTTTACTTTACAGTACTGTATTGGTTTTGCCATACATTAACATGAATCTGCCACAAGTGTACATGAGTTCCCAATCCTGAACTCCCCTCCCACCACCTTCCCCATATCATCTCTCTGGGTCATCCCAGTGCACCAGCCCCAAGCATCCTGTATCCTGTATCGAACCTAGACTGGCGATTTGTTTCTTACATGATAGTATACATGTTTCAGTGCCATTCTCCCAAATCATCCCACCCTCTCCCTCTCCCTCTCCCATAGAGTCCAAAAGTCTGTTCTATACATCTGTGTCTCTTTTGCTGTCTCGCATACAGGGTTATTGTTACCATCTTTCTAAATTCCATATATATGTGTTAGTATACTGTACTGGTGTTTTTCTTTCTGGCTTACTTCACTTTGTATAATCGGCTCCAGTTTCATCCACCTCATTAGAACTGATTCAAATGTATTCTTTTTAATGGCTGAGTAATACTCCATTGTGTATATGTACCACAGCTTTCTTATCCATTCATCTGCTGATGGACATCTAGGTTGTTTCCATGTCCTGGCTATTATAAACAGTGCTGCAATGAACATTGGGGTACATGTGTCTCTTTCTATTCTGGTTTCCTCGGTGTGTATGCCCAGCAGTGGGATTGCTGGGTCATAAGGCAGTTCTATTTGCAATTTTTAAAGGAATCTCCCCACTGTTCTCCATAGTGGCTATGCTAGTTTGCATTCCTACCAACAGTGTAAGAGGGTTCCCTTTTCTCCACACCCTCTCCAGCATTTATTGCTTGCAGACTTTTGGATCGCAGCCATTCTGACTGGTGTGAAGTGGTACCTCATTGTGGTCTTGATTTGCATTTCTCTGATAATGAGTGACGTTGAGCATCTTTTCATGTGTTTGTTAGCCATCCGTATGTCTTCTTTGGAGAAATGTCTATTTAGTTCTTTGGCCCATTTTTTGATTGGGTCGTTTATTTTTCTGGAATGAAAACCTATGTTTTTCTAAATTAAAGAAAATAGATTTTGTTTCTATTTTTTTCCTTTTATTATATCCTTAGGTGTCATCTGGGCTTCCCAGATGCCTTAGTGGTAAAGAATTTACCTGCCAGTGCAGGAGACACAGGAGATGCGGGTTTGATCCCTTGGTCAGGGAGAGCCTCTGGAGGAGGAAATGGCAACCCCTCCAGTATTCTTGCCTGGAAAATTCCATGGACAGAGGAGCTTGGTGAGCTACAGTCCATGGAATTTCAGAGTTGGACACGACTGAGCAAATAGTTGTCATCTAGATGACTCTTCACATCTGAGAACTTTTTTCCTGTCTTACCAAAGTGGAAGTAACGTTGTTTTGGTGATTCTAAATTGTTTTCATAATACACCCTCTCTAGACAATAAATAGTGGTAATTGAGAATGCTGTCATAATTTGCTTCCAGTTTGCCACGTGTTTAACATAAAAATATTCCCTCCCCAGGTTTGCCTAAAATTCTATTACTGATAATCCTTTTAAAGTTTAATCAGAGTAAAAATGTTTCAGAGTTTGCTTTTGCAGGAAGTGAAAAAAAAAGAAATCTTAAAATAGCTTTCTAATTATGATCTGACTTAACTAACTGATCCATGGAATTCTCCAGGTCAGAATACTGGAGTGGGTAGCCTTTCCTTTCTCCTGAAGAGTAAACTTTACATACTACACTTTCCATTAAAATGTGCTATAAAAGTCTAGTTGGCACATTTAGGATATGTTATAAGTGAAGCAGGGGGTTTATATGATTTTAAAATAGTAACTATCATCTTGCAAGGTATTTATAAAATCACGCCATCTGAGATATGAAATACCTTTAAAATTTGCCTTCAAATACATCATGGATTTCAACTCATTAACCACCTTTTACTTATTAATGTTATTTGTGTTTTGACTAATTTTTCCTTTATTTTCAAATTTACTTGTTCTTAATAGCTGCTACTGCTGCTGCTGCTAAGTCACTTCAGTCGTGTCCGACTCTGTGTGACCCCATAGATGGCAGCNCTTCAAATACATCATGGATTTCAACTCATTAACCACCTTTTACTTATTAATGTTATTTGTGTTTTGACTAATTTTTCCTTTATTTTCAAATTTACTTGTTCTTAATAGCTGCTACTGCTGCTGCTGCTAAGTCACTTCAGTCGTGTCCGACTCTGTGTGACCCCATAGATGGCAGCCCACCAGCTGTAATAATTTATATTACATATTTATATATGTTTGAATTATCTTGTGTTTGAATTATTTAATGCTTTTGTACCCATGTTGTCTACTAATTAAAGATTGAATAGATTCTTAAATGTAGTAATAGAATATAAATCCTTCTGTTAAGCTATTTGAAATATTGACTGTAATTGAGGATTATCCTGGTGTAAGTGTGGGATAAGATAGTCTGGAAAATATGTTTGGTTTTTTTTTTTTCCCCCGACTGAAGCAACTTAAACTAGCCATTACCTTTTAGTCTGAATTAGATTTTGATCTCAAGTTATTTTAAAATACAAATTTTGCAGTTCCTGAAGGTAATCCAAAATATTTTGTGAATTATACTTTTCAAATTAAATACATAGATTCAGATCTATTTATGAGGGTTGAAATAGTCTGAGTTTGTCTTCAGTTATTCATTCATCTGTTTACATTTGTTAGGGTTGGTGTCTATTATATTTCGAGGCACTATTCTAGATGCTGTGGCTATAACAGAGTTTATTGTTAGAAGGAAGACACAGATGTTTAAATACTAGTAATATAATAAATGCTATAGTGTATACAATACAGGCATACTTTGGAGGTATAATGGGTTTGGTTCCAGACCACTGCAATAAAGCAGATATCTCAATAAATTGAGTCACATGAATTATCTGGTTTCCTGGTACATATAAAATTTATGTGTACAGTGTACTGTTATCCTTTAAGTATACGATAATATTATATCTAAAAATGAATGTACATACATTAATTAAAAAATACTTTATTGCTAAAAATGCTGTCATCTGAGCCTTCAGCTGATAGAGGGTCTTGTCTTGCCTCTGTGTTGAAGGCTGCTGACTGATCAGGGTGGTTGTTGCTGAAGGTTGGGGTGGCTATGTCAATTTCTCAAACTAAGACAACAGTGACACTTGCTGCATCAGTTGACTCACAAATAATGTTTTTTGTAGCACACAATAAGGTTTGGTAACATTTTACACACAGTAGAACATCTTTCAAAATTGAAATCAGCCTTCTCAGATCCTGCTAATGCTTTATAAACTAAGTTTATGTAATATTCTAAATCCTTTGTTACAATAGTCTTCACAGCATCTTTACCAAGAATGAATTCCATCTCAGAAAACCACTCTTTGCTCATTCATAAGAAGCAACTCCTCGTCTGTTTTATCATGAGATTGTAGCAATTCAGTCATATCTTCAGGTTCGACTTCTAATTCTCTTGGTTTCCACCACATCTGCAGTTAATCCCTCCACTAGAGTCTTGAACCCTTCCAAGTCATCCGTGAGTGTTGAAATCAACTTCTCACAAACTCTTGTTGATGTTAGTATGTTTACCTCTTTCCATGAATCATAAATGTTGTTGATGGCATCTAGAGTGATGAATCCTTTCCAGAAGGTTTTCAATTTCCTTTGCCCAGATTCATTAGAGGAATCACTATCTGTGGCAATTATAGCCTTATGAAATGTAGTTCTTAATAGGACCTGAAATTCGAAATTATTCCTTGCTTTATGGGCTGCAGAATGGGTGTTGTGTTAGCAAGCATGACAACAGTACTAATATCATTGTGCATCTCCATCAAGAACTCTTAGGTGACCAGGTGATTGTCAGTGGTCAGTAATATTTTGAAAGGAATTTCTTTTTTTTTTTTTTCTGAGCACAGGGTTTCAACAGTGGGCTTAAAATATTCAGTAAACCATGTGAACAGATGTGCTATCATCCGTGTTTTGTTGTTCAATCTACTCTACTCGCAGAGTAGATTAGCATAATTCTTAAGATCCCTAGAATTTCCAAAATGGTAAATGAGCATTGTCTTAGCTTAAAATCACCAACTGAATTAGCCCCTAACTAGAATCAGCTTGTCCTTTGAAGTTTTGAAGCCAGGCATTGATTTCTTTTCTTTACTTATGAGTGTCCTAGGTGGTATCTTCTGCCAATATAGGCTGTTTATCTGTAATATCTTGAAAATCTGTAGTATAGTGTAGCTGCCTTCATTAATTATCTGAGCCAGATCTTCTGGATAACTCATTACCGCTTCTATATCTGCACTTGTTATCAGCTGGAACCAACAGCCTCTTCAAACTTTTCTTCTTTCTCAGCTTTCACAGGATTAAAGAGAGTTAGGTCCTTAGTCTGAACTCAGATGACACAAGTGGTAAAGAACCTGCCTACCAATACAGGTTACAGGTTTAAATCCCTGGGTCAGGAAGATCCCCTGGAGGAGGCCACAGGCACCCATTCCATTGTTCTTGCCTGGGGAGAATCCTATGGGCAGAGGAGCCTGGTGGGCTGCAGTCCATGGAATTGCACAGAGTCAGACATGACTAAGTGGCTTAGCACACACAGGTCCTTAGTCTAGATTACGTTTTGGCTTGAGGGAATGTTCTGGCTGGTTGGATCTTCTATCCAGACTACTCAGACTTTCTCAGTGTAAGCAATAAGGTTGTTGGCTTTTTTATCATTCACATGTTCACTGGAGTAGCACTTTTAGTTTCCTTTGAGAACTTTTTATTTGCATTCATTCACAACTTGGCTATTTGGGGCATGACGTCTAGCTTTCCGCTTGTTTTATCTTTCGACATGCTTTCCTCAGTAAGCTTAATCGTTTCCAGCCCATAATTTAAAGTGAAAAGAATTGTGACCCTTCTTTTTACTTGAACACTTAGAGGCTATTGTTTGGTTATTAATTGGCCAGTTGCAATATCGTTGTGTCTCAGGGAATAGAGAAGCCTGGGGAGAGACTAAGAAAGAGATAGAGACCACCCTTCAGGTCAGTAGAACAGTCAGAACTCACACTGCTGAGTTCACCATCTTATATGGGTGTGGTTTATAGCACCCCAAAACAATTACAACAGTTCTTTACCCAGATTTTTTTTCCCGTTGCTTTCAATGGAAAGGTTGGTTTGAATAACCGAGCCCACCATCGCTGGAAACAAGAAGGTGTCCTCCCATTCTTCCCATTCAATATAGGGAAGTCAACTTCCCATTGAGGTACAACTCAATCGCTCCTTCTCGAAGTTTTCCCTTATTGCTAGTCAGGAAATCTTCCATGTGTTTCATTGATTTATCATAACTGTTGTCCCACTGACCACATTCTGTCTTTACCATAATTACTTATACCTATGGCTTCCTCTCAGCTAGAAGTAGTTTTTGAAGGCAGGGATCCTGTCTGTAATTTTTCTATCTTTAGGTAGCACCAACTTTGTGTACTTTATATAATAGACCCCTCTCTACGTGCATTGGTTGACTGCACTGGATTTTGCTGAAATACAATAGAAGGGTTAAGAAGGGAGTTGTCTCCTGTTATGCCGGCCTCTCCATGTGGGTTACAGTGCTGTTCTCTCTTTTCTGTTGTTCCTTATGGGTTCAGTGACAATGTTAGATGGTCCTTGACCCGTGTCAACTGATGACAGAATAGAGCCACAGCACGTGAAAGGATTTGACCTGTGGCTGTCTTTGAGCCGACGTTTTGTCTACACCTGTCCAAGGAGGCCATCCAGCTGTTACAATTCATTTTTAATAGTTCAGCCAAAAGTGTAAAACCTTTATCTTTGTAGTCTTTCAATAGTCTGAAGGCATATTTTTGAGAACTTTAATGTTGAGAGGAGACTATTGAGACTAGGAAAAATAAATATGTTGCTACTTAAAGGACAATAGCTGAAAGGCAGAATACAAAATAGGGCATATAAGTGTATAGGTCTCAGTTTATTAAGTTAAAGAATACTTTTCTTAGGAAGGAGGGATTAAGAGTCATTAAAATTGTAAGACTAAGAAAGACTTTTAAAAAAGCCTCAGTTACCCATTTTATTTTAACTGTTTCATAATTATAGTGGCTCTTGCATACTGTCTTGTAATTAAAAAATTTTTTTAAATAATGTGACACATTATTCCACAATCTTAGTACTGGGCTTTTAGAAAGTGAGTGTTAAAGTGAGCTTTAGGTGGTAAAATACTCAACTGGAGCACTTGTGTTGTTGCACAATAAAAAAGGCCAGAGGAGATAGTTATTTAGTCCTATTTTGTTTTAGCCATGATTTTCTCAGCTAGATTAAGCAAATTTTAGGATTTACTCTTAATGGTCTTTCTGCATATGGAACTCCCTCACATTCCGTGACTTATCTAGATATCTCTGAGGGCCTCTGAATGCCACTGTACACATATACTAGAAGACTGTGCCTCTAAAGCATCTGAAATAAATTATGTATTAAGATATACCTGTTGCTTTATTGTTAGAGGTTAAAATGTATGAAGGTCCCAGAAATGTAAAACATAAATCATCGATGGTCTGCCATATGATTTTCTGTGATCCCCGTGGAGCTAATAAGTAAAAAGAAATCTTATAAATTTAATTATTGTTGAAAGAGTTGTTTCTTTTCCAAGTTAGGTAAACTACCACTAGGGTCACTGAAAATCTGAGAATGTTTCTTAAATTGTTTTTTTCCCTTCCTTCTTTTGACGAGGTTATAAAAAAGTGATAGCATAATGTAATATTAATAAGGTCCACACCTAATGTTTACTCATGCTTACAAAAAGATTAGAAATGGGAGTCTATGTCCCGGATGCTTAAATATTTAAAAAGATGTATGTCAAGCTAACATTTATCTTAAAAAATATATTGTCCTGACAAATATACCTTCCTATTGAGCTGGAAAGCCAGGATCAAATGTAGAGTTCTTAGAGTCCTTGGAGTTTCGTGTCTGAATGCAGCCATGTGGAAGAAGCCACCGCTTTCCTCCCTCCTTCTTTTCCCACCCCCAGCCAGAGTCTTCCAGGTCATAAGATGAGGCTGTTTGGGCAGGGAATTCCTGTGTCTTGCGCCCCTAAAAGCAGAGGGTGAGGCATCGCTGGAAGAAGGGCATAGAATCCTCATAGCCGATTCTCTTAACTAAGGATTTTGTGGGGTGTGTCAGGAGAGCAGGGAAAGAGAAAGAGCTGTCAAAGGCAATGGATGTAAATTAGTTGTAATACATATGTTATTGATATCATACTGTCAGTCCTTATTTGCCATAGTTATGTTGCATAAAATCACCACAAACATAGAATTAGGAAACACTGAAACGTTGCTCATAGGGAAAATACAAGGTTAGGTTCCTATGAGCCTCTGGTCACAATATTTTCATCAAGTGACCGGTATATAACCTTGTGTCGTGTATGTTTCTGCTTCCAGACGCTTGAATATATGTTGCTGACTCATTAACACTGAACTCAGGGCCGTCGGTGCGGTAACTCATGCCCAAAGGAAGAAGTCCATCCCTAAACACTCTCCTTCGGCCCTGGCTCCTCTGGCCGTCACTCCGCTCTTCTGCCATGTCAACCGTTTCTTGACTACCACCTTTCTGCTTCTCACCCCTCTGTTTTACCACTGCCCTTCTCAGTGGTGCTTGGCTAACGTGGCCAGTGTCCCTAACTTGCCATATTCCATGGGATTACTGTGGCCTTTGCTACTGTTACGGATCTTTCATCTGCCTTGGAACAAACTTTCTGCCTTGGGCTTCTTTGGATTCTGCTTCCTGGTTGCCTTATTGCTCACTGCTTTATTTTCTTTTTGAGCAACTTTTCCTTTCTCTGATGTAAACCATTACTTCTTTCAGATTTTTATCTTTGTCTTTCTTCACTTATCACAAAATCAGGGACTCTCAATCAAATGCTCAGGTAACTTCAGAGGTTTAAATCCCTTAAATGTATGAAAATCTATGTGTATATATCCTTCCCCGTCAGCTTTTCATCAGATTCATGGAGGGGTTCAGAAATCAGAAAAATTGAGAAGGACTGCTCTCTGTTCTGTCACTTTATCTGCTTCCCAGGTGACTTCTGCGTTCTGTCCCCAGGCTCCCGCCTTCCCCCCTGCCTTCCTCCTCGGCACTGTTCCCATAGTTCCTCAGAAGTGCTGCAAGAGTACAGTAGTGGCTTCTTTGCAGGTCTGCCTACCTACCCTGCAGCTTCCAAGGTAGTTCAGTGGTAAAGAATCCGCGTGCCAATACAAGAGATGCAAGAGAACGGCTTCAGTCCCTGGGTCAGGAGGATCCCCTGGAGGAGGAAATGGCAACCCACCCCAGTGTTTGTGCTGGGAAATCCCATGGCCAGAGGAGCCTGGCAGGCTATGCAGCTGCAAAGAGTTGGACACGAATGAGCAACTGAGCACACACACACAACTGCCCATCCTCCCTAGCGCTTCCATCCCACCATCAGGTTAGACTTTTTGTCTTTGAAACAAGTAGGAAAAAGTCAATTTTTTTTTTTAAGTTTAGCATAGTAAAAAGTTCCCTTATGATCTAAACCCAATCCAGCTTTTCAACTTCGTCTCTCATAACTTTTCCTACTTGCTGATTCTTTTACTCATTCCCACCATAGCTTACAGTTCTGCTATTTATAACTCTTAATATCCATCTTAAGACTTTCCTGTCTTAAATTTGCTGTTTCTCTCTATACCTAATGCCGTCCCCCTCTCACCCTTCCGCAGTTTCTCCACAGGCCGACTCCTATTCATCCTTCAAAACCCAGTTAAGTGTCTTTATTAAGAAACCTCCCCTAATTTATTCTAAGTTAACTTCATGCTGTCATCTTTTCTTAGCACCTCATCCTTCCCATTATATTATAATTAATTGTTTACCTATCTGAATTCCCCCACTAGACTGCGAGTCCATCATAAATCCTCACTGGCAGACCAGGTATCCGATTTATAGTAAGGTGATCATGAGGCTTTTTTGAATGGATAAACACACTTTGGGGCTACCAGTTTTGAATGTGGATTTGCATATTTGAATATTTTCTCTGTCTGAACTAGAAAGCCTTAAAAATGATAAAATATCTTTTAAAAACCACATTTCACCTGTTTATTTTTTCATAAAATGATTCACGAGGTGTTGACTGCTTCTTTAAGCAATATTTCACTAAGCATTAGGTGGCAGTAGTGTGCTACACTTGACTTTACCTTTGTAATTTTTTTTTTCAAACCTTCATAATTTGAATGTAGTATCAAAGGGTAAAGGACACAGTTGTAGTAATTTTCTACCTAACTTTTTGTAATATAATCTTGTTTTATGCTAATAAGTATTTTACAGAAATTGAAACAAAACTCAGCCATGTCAGTCAATGCCTATCTTTCTTGCCTACCTAAATGCACGCAGATATGTTAGAGAATCACTACAGAACCATCTTAACAGCACTTCCTTACCAGCTCTTTAACGGCTGCTTCATAACAACAGTGATTTTCAATAAGGAAAACCAAAAATTGTCTCAGAGGTTGTGTTTTTCCTCAGTGTCTCAAGAAGCTCTCTTAAGCCTTTATCTCAAAAACAGTATATTCACCGAATTCAACTACAGTTATTAAATGCTTTCTCTTTCTTACTTGTCAGTTTTTATCTGACTAAAGTCAGCTTCTCTTGTTTATTGAGTTTCATTTTAGGCAAATTTTCCGGTGGTTAGAGGGGATATATGTATATGTATGGCTGACCCATTTAGCTGTACAATAGACACAAACACAGCATTGTAAAGCAACTACGCTCCAATAAAAATTAATTAAAGAACAACAATTGCCACCACCTCTCCAGCCTTTATGCATTTAATCTCACCATTAATTTTTGAACACTTCTTAATGAAAATGGGAATTTCTTTCCCATGGTAGTTTATAAGGGTTAAATCAACAGAAGTTACATTTTATTAAAGGAAAATGTACATTTTGTACATTTTAAGTTTAGGAGAGCATTTCTGCAAATAAAAGAAATAGAGAGCTTTTAGAGGAAACAGGCTAAGTGTTGATTGGAATATGAGGTAGAGAATGTAAATCTGTGGCATTCTGTTTCTCACATCTTCTTTAGTTTCTTTTCTATCTCTGGGGTAAAGCACTTGAGGGAATTCAAAGCCAGTGTACTAGTATCATTAATGTGGCAGAAGGATCAGTTAATAAAAGAAGAGCATGACAGAATACACTACCTAATTAGTACTTGATGACCTTGATGCCCAGAGTGGGGTTCAGAGCTGCTGCTGGAGAGCAGCTCTGTAGGATCTGTAGAGTACGTCATCATCCTTATTTAGCTAGGATAACTTCAGGAACAAACTTTTATTCAGCAAGAATAAATCTGGCAGTGGCTCCTTAAGTCCTTCATTATACAAAAACCATATCTTCCCTGAACCCAGAGCGTAGATGAAGTTAGCCAGCACACTGAAGGCAATTGTCATCAGGGGATATTGGAGGCAGAGTGTTAATCTTGTAGTTCTCTGTGTAGCTCATGTCAAGCATGTCATCAAAAACTTGTTTGATATGATTTTGGGAGGTGGCAGTAATCTGTCTTACACTTAAATTGGATATAATATAATCTATTAAGAGTTAAAATTGCTTCATATCTTATGTACAAAGGAGAAGAGGTTATGTTACACCCACTTATAGTCAGCACAAGAAAAGGCAAGTGACTAGAAAACGATTCAGTTCAAGATTGTATTTTAGAGTTAGTAAATCTCACGGAGTTAGTAAATCTCACAGTTCAAAGTAAATTACAGAGGTTGATCTTGGTATTGAAATGGTTTTGCCATGAATTTTTACCCAGCAACACATCATCCTACTTCTTACATTTATTTCTTCATTTCTGTGAACCCAGTTGCTGCAGTCTACCTCTCAGTTCTTTATCTGAAAAACATCAATACCTCCTGTAAATATTTCATGGCTTTGTTTTCTTTCACTGGTTTTCAGCCTCCTCCCTCGCTTACCCTTGCTTTTCCTGTTAGTCCCTCTGCTCCTCTGCTGTCTCCCTCCCGCTTGCCCTGCAGTCTTCTCTTTCTCCATCACCTCCTCCCTTCCCCTTCCTCTGCCTTTCCCTATCCTCCTACCCCTCTCCTCCTTCCTCTTCTTCTTTTTCTTCCTCCTTTTTTACCTCATTTTCTTAGAACTGCCAGTAATCTCAGGATGAATCTCTTAACGTACATTCAAAGGAAGTCATTGTTATATTTAATAGAAATTTTAAAATAACTGTGATCAGACCAAAAGGTCTCTTAAAAATATTAATAGTGTTAAAATAACTCTTTTGAAGATTAGAGGCAATCATTAGCAAGTCTGATAGATGAAAGAGACATACACTTCTTCATATTGTTCCGTCCCTTTGGCTGCTGCATAAGCACACTGTAAGGCTTTCTCTGGGGACCATGGGACTATGTTATGTGTAGGATTCTATTACGAATAAATTCAGGGGACATGTCACAGTGAATTCGTCAGTAAAGTCTGTTGTTCGGTTATGGAAGTAAATTGTGATTTCAAGAAGAGCATATTCTTTTTTTTTAATGTGCTCTTCCACATTCTTAGCTTCACTAACATTCCCAAAGTAACTGAGGAAGGTTCTCTTTTGTAGATATTTAAAAATCACAAATGTGCTTTTAAATTAATTAGTACCTGTGTATGTGTATGTGGTATGCATGTGTGTATCTATCATACCTGTCCAGAATAAGCAAATCCACAGACACAAAAAGTAGATTAGCTTGGGAGTAGGAGGAAAGAGAAACAGAGAGTAAGTACTACTGAATGCGAGATTTCTTTAGCGGGTGATGAAAATGTTCTGAAATTAGTGGTGATGGTTGTGCAACTCTGTGACTTTTCTAAAACCACTGAATTAAGGACTTTTACTGAGTAAATCTTCTGGTATATGAATGATAGCTCAATATAGTTGTTATTTTTTTTTTAAGTCCTGTGAAAATGTCATTGGTAATTTGTTAGGGATTGCATTGAATCTGTTGATCGCCTTGGATAGTATGATCATTTTAACAATATTGAGTCATCCAATCCAAGAATATCTTTCTGTCTCTTTGTATGCTCTTCAGTTTCCTTCACCAACATTTTACAGTTTTTGGTGTATAGGTCTTTTGCCTCCTTAGGTAGGTTTATTCCCAGACATTTTTTTTTTAGATGTGATGGTAAGTTGGACTGTTTCCTTAATTTCTCTTTCTGATAGTTTATTGTTAGTGTATAGAAATGAAACAGATTTATGTGTATTAACTTTGTGCCCTGTATTAATTTTGGCCTTTATTATGTTTTACCAAATTCACTGATGAACTCTATTTTCTGGTGGTGTCTTTTGGATTTTCTGTGTATTGTATCATGTCATCTGCAAACAGTGACAGTTGTATTTATTCTTTTCCAACTTGAATTTCTTTCATTTTTCTTCTCTGATTGCTGTGGCTGGGACTTCCACAATTCTGTTCATAAAAAGTGGCAAGAGTGGGCATCTTTGTCTTGTTTCTGATCTTAGAAGGAATGCTTTCTGCTTTTCATCTTTGAGTATGATGTTAGCTGTGGGTTTGTCATATATGGCCTTTATTATCTTGAAGTATGTTTCCCGTATGTCTACTTTCTGGAGATTTTTTTAAATTATAAATGGATGCTCAATTTTATCAAAAGCTTTTTTTGGATCTACCCACTCATTTATGGTCAATTAATCTACAACAAAGGAGGCAAGACTATGCAATGAAGAAAAGACAATCTCCTCAATAAGTGGTGCTGGGAAAACTGGACAGTCACATGTAAAATGAAATTAGAACATTCTCTAATACCAAATACAAAAATAAACTCAAAATGGATTAAAGACCTAAATGTAAGATCAGATAGTATAAACTTCCTGGTGGAAAACAGGCAGAACACTCTTTGACATAAATTACAACAATATTTTTTTTAATCTGTCTCCTAGAGTAATGGACACAAAAGCAAAACAAATAAATGGGACCTAATTAAAAGATTTTATATAGGAAAGAAATGGAGAAGGAAATGGCAACCCACTCCAGTATTTTTGCCTGGAAAATCCCATGGACGGAGGAGCCTGGTANAATATTTTTTTTAATCTGTCTCCTAGAGTAATGGACACAAAAGCAAAACAAATAAATGGGACCTAATTAAAAGATTTTATATAGGAAAGAAATGGAGAAGGAAATGGCAACCCACTCCAGTATTTTTGCCTGGAAAATCCCATGGACGGAGGAGCCTGGTAGACTACAGTCCATGGGGTTGCAAAGAGTTGGACACGACTGAGCAACTTCACTTTTCTTCTTTCTTTACAGCAAAGAAAACCTTTAAAAAAATGAAAAAGCCTACGAAATGAGAGAAAATATTTGAAAATGATGTGACTGACAAAGGATTATTTTCCAAAATACACAAAACAGTTCACATAGCTTGATATAAAGACACAAATAGCCCAATGGATAGAAGACTGAAATAGACATTTCATTTTTCCAAAGAAGATATCCAGATGGCCAGTAGGCCCATTAAAAGATGCTCACTCTACATGGCGAATTATTAGAGAAATGCGAATCAAAACAGTGAAGTGGGAGTCTACAAATAATAGATGCTGGAGAAGATGTGGAGAAAAAGGAACCCTCCTGCACTGTTGGTGGGAAAGCAGGCTGGTTCAGCCACTATGGAAAACAGGATGGAGATTCCTCAAAAACCTAAAAGTGAACCATGTGAACCAGTGATTCCACTCCTAGGCATGTATCTAGAAAAGAAAAAAACTTGAATTTGAAAAATATATGCACCCCTATGTTCGTATTAGGTTGGTGCAAAAGTAATTGCAGTTTTGCATGCTTGAACTTTCCTGTTTGATATTGGAATTTTAAATAAATTTAACATTGTTAAATAAATGTGGTTATATTATGCATCATTTGAATGTGCATTTCTCGCTTTATGCTTTTTTGCTAATAATTTATTACTTGCTGTTTATTTTATGTTTATTTTAGACAAGGGAAATGATATTAGACAAAAAGCAAATTCTAGTGATGTTCTTATTTGAGTAAAGCAGTGGAGACAACCAGCAACATCAACAATGCATTTGGCCCAGGAACTGCTAATGAATGTACAGTGAAGTGGTGGTTAGAGAAGTTTTGCAAAGAAGACAGGAGCCTTGAAGGTAAGAAGTACAGTGGCCAACCATCAGAAGTTGACAGCCAGTTGAGAGGATCATCGAAGCTGATCCTTTTACAACTATGTGAGAAGTTGTGAAGAACTCAGTATTCACAATTCTGTGGTCATTTGGCATTTAAAGCAAATTAGAGAGATGAAAAAGCTCGGTAAGTGGGTGCCTCATGAGCTGACTGCAAATAAAAAAATTTTTTTTTGTTTAGAAGAGTCATCTTCTCGTATTCTACAACAATGAACCATTTCTCAGTTGAACTGTGACATGTGATGGAAAGTGGATTTTGTACAACAACCAATAACAACTAGCTCAGTGACTGGACCGAGAAGCTCCAAAGCACTTCCCAAAGCCAAATTTGCACTAAAAAAGTCATGGTTACTGTTTGGTGGTCTGCTGCCTGTCTGATCCACTACAACTTTCTGAATCCCAGTGAAACCACTACATCTGAAAAGAATGCTCAGCAAATCAGTGAGATGCACTGAAAACTGCAATGCCTGCAGCTGACATTAGTCAACAGAAAGGGCCCAATTTTTCTCCATGACAATGCCTGACTGCACATCATACAACTAGTGCTTCAAAAGTTGGACAAATTGGGCTGCAAAGTTTTGCCTCATCTGCCATTTTCACCTGACCCCTTGGCAACCAACTACCACTTCTTCAACCATCTAGACAGCTTTTTGCAGGGAAGATGCTTCCACAACCAGCAGGATGCAGAATATGCTTTCCAAGAGTTCGTTGAATCCTGAAGATTTTTACACTACAGGAATAAACAAACTTATTTTTCATTGGCTAAATGTTTTGATTGTAATGGTTCCTATTTTGATTAATAAAGATATGTTTGAGCCTGATTATAATGATTTGAAATTCATGGTGCAAAGCCCGAATTACATTTTGCCAACCTAGTAGCGCTGTTCATGATAGCCAAGACATAGAAACAACTTAAGTGTCCATCGATAGATGAACAGATAAAGAAGAGGTTTTATATATATGTGCAAAGATATACACATACGGTAGAATATTACCCAGCTGTGAAAAGGAATGAAATAACAGCATTTGCAACAACATGAACGGGCCTAGAGATTATCATTCTAAGTGAAGTAAGTCAGAGAAAGACAAACACCATATATCACTTATATGTGGGATCTAAAAAATGATACAGATGAGCTTAGTTACAAAACAGAAATACTGACCGACATAGGAAATGAATTTGTCATTACCAAAGGGGGAAAGGAGAGTGATAGATTAGGAGGTTGGGATTAACAGATGTACACTACTATATATAAAATAGATAAACAACAAGGAACTACTGTATAGCATAGGAAACTATATTCAGTATCTTATAATAATCTATAATGGAAAAAATCTTGAAAAGGAATGTGTATATACACACACAAACACACACACACACATCTTTACATCATATATATAGATAGCTGAATCACTTGGCTATACACTTGAGGCTAACACAACATTGTAAATCAACTATTCTTCAATAAAAAAATTTTTTTAAAAGCAAGGTTCATTTCTGTAAAGTTTGGTAGAATGGGAGTAAAATCACAAGTTTATATATGAAAAAAACAATTTTTGAAAAGGAGAGTGACTATGTTTGAATCCTAATAATTTCACTTTAATAATATGAATCCTACTCTGTAAGATCAGCTGTGACTTAGTCACAAATTTATATTGTCTCACTCTAAAATCAATACTTGAACATATTATTCATTTGAATAATATTGATATTTTGTCTTTCAATTTCTTCAGATATATTGGCTTGGGCAAAAATTTCATTTGCATTTTAACATACAATGTGACAGAAAAACCTAAACAAACTTTTTGGCCAATTCAATAAAAACAGTTTTTTGTTTCAGAGGTCTGCTAATTACAGGTTGTTGGTAAACAGATAATTCAGCATTAAAAAAAAACAAAAAAAACGGAATAGAAAGAACATACTTTGAGGGAGGTGAAGATGTCAGTGAACTGGGTAAAATTATTTTGGAAAAGGACCTGTTTTCCTGGGGTTTTTTGTTTGTTTTGTTTTGTTTTTTAGTACATCAACTTAGAAATTTCTGTTTTTTCAAAGTGGTGGAAAGTTAGGTTTTAATATAAATAATTTCATAATTTTGCTATCTGTTCTCATTAATGATACAAGGATAGTCTTTTCCCCTCCTTGTACGTTATGGCAAGCAAGACCAAGGAGAAGTATAGTAGGAAGAGTTTCCTGAACCTGAGGAGAATTTGATAAGTTGATTCTATACTCTTTCCTGGCTTCCTCATCTATTTCCTTCTCAGATGGATCCTTCTGTAGGGAGCTATTAAGCAAGTATGTTGTGCTAAAAAATGGCAGAGAGGAGCTGTTCTCCCACAACCCTAGTGCTTCACTGGTTGGCTCCGAGGTCCTGTTGTCTGCCTCCTTTCTTTGCAGACGCCTCGGAGGCCCAGTGGTGGGGAGCTCCCATGCCTGTGGCCTCGCTTCTTCCAGCTGTCCTTGATGCTGCTTTTCTGGTGGGTGGTAGCAGTGGTGACGCTCCAGCAGAATGGAGTTTACAGGCAGAAATTCAGGCCTCCCAGCTTTCTCAGACGTGGAAAAAAAGTGAGGCCTCAAATATGAGCCTTGGGCTCTGCAGCAGCTCATCAGGACTCAGCCAGTTCAGTTCAGGTTGGAGTTGGAGGGAGTGTTACACGGCAAGGCCTCTTGCCTTCTGGGACATATTTGGAGGAGTTTTGAGGGGAGATTGGAAGAGAGCAGAGCATAAGAAGGTGTTATGTGAGAGAAGTAGATGAAAAGGTGGAGTGGTTGGGGGAGGCTTCAGAAGTGTTGGTGCGGGTCACTTGTCATAGTATTTAAGATTAAGAGCAAAGAGATGGAGTTATTTATAATTAACTTTTATTGACTTAACTGTAGTTCTTTTCTTTGTCTTGTTTTGAGAGGAGAGACAGTTAGGGATGTGATAAACACTTCAGGGGAAATATAGGCTCTTTTAATAGAGCCTATATTTAATATTTCTTCACCAGTAAAAATGTTGACGAATGCTATTTTAGTTGTCAGATACTATTGCGATCAGATTTACTAGTGCTTATTACATAATTCTCTCAACTTGACCATTTCAATTTTATTTCACAACTGAGGTCCAAAGAAATGAATTTTGATTCTCTTTGAGGTAAGGAATACCTCAAAATGTAGTGATGACTGGACTTACAAAAGCACAAGAACTTGGGATAAAAATGATCTGAACAAAAATAAAAATAAGCTTTTATTCAGTGGTAATATGTGTGCTGCATTTTGAAGTTTCTCAGTAGTATTCTGCATTATAATCTGTTTGGAATTGTGTATCTGCCATGGTATTATGGAAATTGAACATTGGTCCTATTGGGGCTTGGCAAGTAATACAAATACAGGTAAGATCAGTTCAGTTTAGTCTCTCAGTCATGTCTGACTCTGCGACCCCATGGACNTTCTGCATTATAATCTGTTTGGAATTGTGTATCTGCCATGGTATTATGGAAATTGAACATTGGTCCTATTGGGGCTTGGCAAGTAATACAAATACAGGTAAGATCAGTTCAGTTTAGTCTCTCAGTCATGTCTGACTCTGCGACCCCATGGACTGCAGCACCCCAGGCTTCCCTGTCCATTACCGATTCCCGGAGCTTACTCAAACTCATGCCCATTGAGTCTGATGCCATCCAACCATCTCATCCTCTGTTGGCCCCTTTTCCTCCCACCTTCGATCTTTCCCAGCATCAGGGTCTTTCCCAACAGTTAAGATAGTTTTACCCATATACACAACTAGTGTGATGCTGTCTGAATACAGCTATTAAAAACAGCTTCATGGAAGGGGTGCATTTGAACTGGTGGAGTATGTTCCATTGGAGATAACAGAATAAGTAAGACATGGAAACAGAAAGGTATGAGTGTTCAGGGGTGATATCTAAAGGTCTAGTCTAGAATGTGTAGAATGACAAGACTAATATGGATGGTGTATCTACAATACTTGAAGGTATTTGTTTATTGAGATACAGTCAACATATCTCAATAGAAAAGTTCAGTCCTGCTGATTCAGATGGTAAAGAATCTGTGTGTAATGCAGGAGACCTGTGTCTGGAAGATCCCCAGGAGGGAGGGCAGGGCAACCCACTCCAGTGTTCTTGCCTGGAGAATACCATGAACAGAGGAGTCTCGCGGGCTGCAGTCCATGGGGTAGCAAAGAGTTGGTCCTGACTGAGTGACTAACACATGTTCATCATACACTGAAAAATGCATGAATCTTAAGGGTTTAGTTTGGTGAAATTTGATACCGTGTAACTACCATCCCAAACAAGATATTGAACATTTCTATTTTCCCAGAGAATTCTCTTATGTCCCTTTCCAGTTAATTTACACCTCCCCATAACCTATTCCAACCTGGCAACCAACTTTTAATTTTTATTACTATATTCAGGGGCTTCCCTGGTGGCTCAGAGGTTAAAGTGTCTG
This sequence comes from Oreotragus oreotragus, assembly GCA_006410675.1. Taxonomy (NCBI): domain Eukaryota; kingdom Metazoa; phylum Chordata; class Mammalia; order Artiodactyla; family Bovidae; genus Oreotragus; species Oreotragus oreotragus. The sequence goes on along the minus strand of SJYX01012693.1, from coordinate 123,936 downwards.
CCTACCATGCAGGAGACCTGGTTCGATCCCTGGGTCGGGAAGATCCCCTGGAGAAGGAAATGGCAACCCACTCCAGTATTCTTGCCTGGAGAATCCCATGGATGGAGGAGCCTGGTGGGCTACAGTCCACGGGGTCGCAGAGTCGGACACGACTGAGGGACTTCACTTTCACTTTCACTGTATTCATTACTAGCTTTTCTTAGGGAATTGGTTCTAGGACATCCTGCTGCTAAGTCACTTCAGTCGTGTCCAACTCTGTGCGACCCCATAGATAGCAGCCCACCAGGCTCCCCCGTCCCTGGGATTCTCCAGGCAAGAACACTGGAGTGGGTTGCCATTTNTGGAGAAGGAAATGGCAACCCACTCCAGTATTCTTGCCTGGAGAATCCCATGGATGGAGGAGCCTGGTGGGCTACAGTCCACGGGGTCGCAGAGTCGGACACGACTGAGGGACTTCACTTTCACTTTCACTGTATTCATTACTAGCTTTTCTTAGGGAATTGGTTCTAGGACATCCTGCTGCTAAGTCACTTCAGTCGTGTCCAACTCTGTGCGACCCCATAGATAGCAGCCCACCAGGCTCCCCCGTCCCTGGGATTCTCCAGGCAAGAACACTGGAGTGGGTTGCCATTTCCTTCTCCAACGCATGAAAGTGAAAAATGAAAGTGAAGTCGCTCAGTCGTGTCTGACCCTTAGCAACCCCATGGACTGCAGCCTACCAGGCTCCTCCGTCCATGGGATTTTCCAGGCAAGAGTACTCGAGTGGGGTCTCATTGCCTTCTCTGAGGACACCTGACGATACTAAAATCCAAGGATGTTCAAGTTCTTTATGTAAAATGGCATATGCAGAGATATGGAGGGCCAGCTGTATAGGTTTAGTTCTGCCAGAATTTGGATTTTATATCAGGGTAATCATATACTATGTATCCTTTATTCTTGTTTCTCTTGCCTAACGTAATGTTTTATTTTTACTTGTGTTTATTTATTTTAGTCTTTTTCTGAGAGTGGGGGGCAAACTGGGACATGTGGGATCTTAGTTCCTGGACCAGGTTAAGGAACTGGTCCCTACAGTGGGAGCATGGAGTCTTAACCACTGGATTGCTAGGGAAGTCCCAACAATGTTTTAGATATCCATCTGTGTTATTATTGACTGTATCAAATTTGTTTTCTTCTTTGTTGTTGAGTAGTATTCCCTTATGGATATACTGTAGTTTATCCATTTTCCTGTTGATAGACATTTATGGTTCCAGGTTTTGGCTATTAATGAATAAGTGTGTTGGTACATTCTAAGTCTTTTTGTGAACAAAGTTTTTATTTCTCTGAGGTAACTATCTAGCAGTGAAATTGTTTGACCTCAAGAGTAGATGTATGTGTTTATAAGAAATTGTCAAATTGTTTCCTGCCAGCAACATATAAAAGTTCCAGTTACTCCATATTCTCATCAGCTTTTAGTGTTATCAGTCTTTTTTTATTTGAGCCACTCTATTAGGTGCTAGTAGTTTCTTGTGATTTTAATATATATTTTCCTGATAACCAATAAAAATGTTTGAGTGTATATTCATGAATAATTATCTATTCATCTGTCTTCTTCTGAAAAATGTCTGTTCAAGTCCCCCCCCTTTATTTTTAATTAGTATGTCTTTTTACCATTGATTTATAGAATTTGTTTATTATGGATATAAATCCTGTATTAGATGAATATTTAGACAGTATTTTTTTTTCTCTATCTGTGGCTTGTCTGTTTATTTTCTTAATGGTATGTTCGATGAGCTAAAGTTTTAAAATTGAGTGTAGTTTACCCATTTTGTTCATTATAGTTTGTGCTTTTTGTCAAAGCACAAAGATGCCAAGGGACAAAGACACTGTGTTTCATTCTAGAAGCTTTATGGTTCTGAGTTTTACATTTACATCTATGATTTATCTTGAATTAATTTTTGTATATGTAATGAGATAGAGATTGAGGCTAACCTTTTTCCCCATGGACATCCAGTTGTTTCAACATCGGTTGTTCTGTATTGTCCTTTCCCAATTGAATTGCCTTGGCACCTTTGTTGGAAAACAAGTGACTGTACATGTATGGTCTAGTTCTAGACTCTTCCATTCCATCATTTTGTATATATTTCTGCCAGTAATACATTCTTGATTACCACAGCTTTATTTTATTTTATTTTTAATTTTTACAAAGTTGTGTTTGGTTTTTGCCATACATGCTGCTGCTGCTAAGTCTCTTCGTTGTGTCTGACTCTGTGCGACCCCAGAGACATACCATAGCTTTATCGGAGAAGGAAATGGCAACCCACTCCAGTATTCTTGCCTAGAGAATCTCGTGGACAGAGTAGTCTGGTGGGCTGCTATCCATAGGGTTGCGCAGAGTTGGGCTTGACTGAAGCAACTTAGCATGCATGCATACATTGGAGAAGGAAATGGCAACCCACTCCAATGTTCTTGCCTGGAGAATCCCAGGGACAGAGGAGCCTGGAGGGCTTCTGTCTTTGGAGTCGCACAGAGTCGAACACGACTGAAGCGACTTAGCAGCAGCAGCCATAGCTTTATATTAAGTCTTGAAATCAGATGATACAAGTCCTCCAACTTTGTACTTTTTGAAGATTCTTTTGCTTGTTATAGATCCTTTGTATCTATTTTTTTTAATCTTTAATTTTTTTTGTCATGCCATGTGGCATGCAGGATCTTAGTTCCCAGAAAAGGGATCAAACCATGCCCTCCTTTGTACTTTTTGAAGATTCTTTTGCTTGTTATAGATCCTTTGTATCTATTTTTTTTTTAAATCTTTAATTTTTTTTGTCATGCCATGTGGCATGCAGGATCTTAGTTCCCAGAAAAGGGATCAAACCATGCCCTCTACAGTGGAAACACAGAGTTCTCACCACTGAACCTCCAGGGGGAGTCCCTAAATCCTTTGTTTTTCCATTTAAAATTAAAATCATCTTGTCTGCTTTTTCAAAGTGGCTCACTGCAATTTTTCAGGAATTGCCTAAAATTCTTGTGTCAGTATAGGAAAAATGGACATGATCTTCTCATCATGAACATATTATTTCTTTCCATTTTACCCCCTTGAGGCTATTGTAATTGGTAATTTCTCAAACTTTAAGTTTTCCAATTGTTTGTTGAAAATTTTGCTGATTTCTTAATTTTGAGTTCTTTGCTTCCAGGTGACTTAAGTTCTTCCAGTTTCAGCAAAATGCATTTTAATTTAGTACTGGTAGGAAATAGAAGTTAAATGAACTTGACAACATTGATTTTAGTATATGCCTCTTCTTTTAGTTGAGTATCAGTATTTTATGTATTTGATAGATGAGTGTTTTCCTCAGAGCTCCCTGTTATTTATAGTATCAGCTGGAATTTTTTTCAATATAAGGAAGTTCATGTTGTCTTTTTGTGACTGTTTCTGGATTTTCAGTTAGTAAACCAGGAACTAAATCAGGATTAATAAACCCTGAAATGTTTTACATTTTCTGTCTTTCATTTGATCATTGAGTGAACACAGTAGGAATAGCTTTGGTTGGGAAGGTTTGGCTGGTGGGATTCAAGGTAAAAGGAGCAAAGAATAAAATAGGCCTCAGCAACGGAGGAAAATGACAGTAGTCTCTTGTGGTGCTACTGAATGCTTTAGCCTGCCTCTCATGGGAGGGCTCCAATATAAAAATAGTAGGAAAAAAATTCACATTTACTGGGATCAGAAAGTCTTGAAGCCTAATATCAGAGGCTTGGTTTCTGTGGTCAATAAAGAGTCATAGCAGTTAACATTGTACATAAAAAGTCACCATTTTATTAATAGACCTTTAATTGAAATATCTTTAGAAGTTGTGCTAGATGTATTCTAGTTTTAAACTGTAGATGTGTTTAGATTGTATATAATTTATTGTGGCTGCTGAAATAAATTATGACAAACTTAGTGGCTTTTAAAATAGCAGAGGCGAACAAGATGGCGGAGGAGTAGGTGGACGTGGAGGACATCTCTCTCCACGGATATATCAGGAATACACCTTCAGACACAGAAGTGTATGCAGAACACCAGCTGACAGCAGACAGGAGTACCTGACCAGAGGAAAAGAATGTACAGAACCTCGCAAAACTCAGTAATGAAGGAACCAGGTGGGGAAAGAGGAGTGTTAGTAGGACTGGACCTGCCCTCGGTGGCTGGGGGAACTGAAGCAGGCGTCTGAGCCCCACATCAGGGCAACTTTCTGAGTCAGAGGAGAAACATTTAAGGCTGAGACTGAAACAGCTGACCTGTGGCAGCCTAAATAGAATGAGAATCAGACAGTCCTTGCCGCAGCCATACATACCCTGGACAGGGACGCAGGCCCCCTGGAAGGCGCAGTGGCTGGGACCTGGAGTTTGGGGATTATGGAGAGATCACAGGACAAAGGCTGCTGTTAACTGGAGAGATGGATCGAGGGGATGTGAGAGAGGAGACTGTGGTGGGAAACAGCTGTGGAGAAAAGCCAGGCAGCCATGGAAGCAAGGTGATACTGCTGAGTCATATGTAGGGGGTGGAGCCATCACCGTATCCTTTCTCTCCCCATACCCCGGCATTGGCAGCTGAAAGATAAAGAGGCAGGCCCATCAAATGCCTGAGGCACTCAACTGCAGAGTAGGACCCCACCCAGGGTGCCCCTTTAAGTGCCTGATGTGCTGCTCTATATGGTAGGACCCCAGCCAGGGGGGCCCCCTCTTATGTGCCTGATGCATGGAACAACAGAGAAATATCCTAGGCAAGGGAGCCCTCTAAGTGCTTGAATGGGTGCAGCTAGGGAGAAAGATTGGCCAAAGAGGCCTTCTGATCATCAGCTACAAAAAGCCTGAAAAAAGACTCTGATAGGGCCATCACTCCTGCAGTGGAGGCAGCCTGTGTCCCTGTACCCTTGGTGCCGCCAGGGTCCCCACATGCCAAGCAGCTGCGCCACCTTCACACTCAACTCTCAGTGGGGCAGAGCTGCCACAGGCAAAAGAAGTCTTGGGTCTATGCACGCAGGGTCGCTTCAGTAGTGTCTGACTCTAACCCTGTACACTGTGGGCTGCCAGGCTTCTCTGTCAGAGACGGGTGTTCTCCAGGCAAGAATACTAGAGCGTATTCACCAATACTGGTTGCCATACCCTTCTAGAGCACTGTATTTCCTGCTGCCCTAGCCACCAACCCCCCCTGAGTACCTGATGCTGCCAGAACCCTGTGACCCAAGCAGCTGCACCACCTCCACACCTGGCCCTCACCGGGGCAAACCCAAGTCCTCTAGGGCAGCCTCAGGAGCAAACCCCAGTGGACGACCCACATGCAGAGGTGGAAATAAAACCACAACTGAAACCCAGGGGCGGTGTCACTAAAGAAGACCCAAAACCTTCCCACTAGCTGTACAGGCTGCAGATTAAATCCACACAATCACCTAGGTAGACTCTGTGTCTATAGAATATATAAAAGGTCATTGAGAGCTCCCACAAAAGAAAATGCACTAGTTCTGATAGCTGTGGACACTGGAGGCAAGAACACACAGGAGCAGGAGCAGATTAGAATCTAAGCTGCCCCCACAGCAGGTTCAGAGACCAGCGCAGTGTTGGAGGGCATCCTAGGGAGGTGAGGTGGACTGTGACTCCCAGTGAGGGAAAGGAATCCTGACAGCAGTGACTCAAGAAAAACATTTATTATTCTTACGCTTTGACTTGTTTTGTAGATTCTTTTGGATTTTTTTCTTTTTTATTGCCCCCTCTGTTGTAGTTGTTGACTTTATTGCCCCTGTGAAATCTAATTAAGCTTTTGATCTTTTTTTTTTCTCAGTCACATTTTTTATTGTTGTTATAAACCTCTGCCTCTATGTTGGACTTTTGTAGTTCTGTGGAGTTTTGCTTTTTTTCTTTTCTCTTTTTTTAATTTTAATTTTTAAATTATTATTTTTCTACATTTATTCCTTTGTTTGCCTTTCCTACTGTTCTTTTCCCCTTGCAGTTAGTCTTTAATGTATATAAATCTTCTTTATCTACCTCTATTTAACTTTGCATATCTGTTCTTTTTTTCCTTTCTTTCCTTTCCTCTCAACATTTTTTTAGTTTTATTTTCATTGCTTTATTCCCTAATTGGCACCTTGCTTTAATTTTGTTTTCCAGTTTGTGCTTTAGTTAGTTTGTTTTTAACTGGTAAATATAATTTTTTATTTACTTTGTTCACCAGGTCAACCTACCATACTTTTTTTTTGTTGGACTGTTTTCACTTTGCTCATATGTATCTGCATATGTATATGTGTATATCCCATTATTTTAATTGTTGTTTGCCTGATCTCATAACTGCCATTTGTCTGGGGTTCAGCTTTGGTTTCTTGTTTTTGGATATTTGTTTTAATCTCACTTAAGGCCATAACAAACCACTTGTGGAATCTTTGTTCCTGACCAGAGATCGAGCCCTGAGCCTTTGGAGTGGGAGCACTGACTCCAGGACCCTAGACTACAGAGAACTAGCCCTAGGGAGCAGCAGATAGTGAGAGGTCACACACAGGAAGCCACTTGAGCGCAAGACCTGGCATCACCCAACCTCCAGTAGCACCCTGTGCAGTTTCCTCCTCTAAACAATGAACAAAGCACAAATACAAATCCAGTCATCAGACAGGATCACCACCTCACTCAGCCTTGCCCATCAGAGGAAAAACAAACAAACAAACAAACAAAAACTCAGCACAAGTCTCACCCTACCGAAGCTTCCACAAACCACTGGACCAACCTTAGGCAGGCAGAAACCAAAAGGAAGAAATAATTCAACCCTGAAGCCTAGGAAAAGGAGACCTCAAACATAATAAGTTTAAAAAAATAATAATGAAAAGGCAGAGGAATATGACATAAATGAAGGAACAAACTAGAAACACAGAAGTCCAAATTAATGAAGAGGAAATGGGCAAATTACCTGAAAAAGAATTCAGAATAATGATAGTGAAGATGATCAAAAACCTTGAAAACTAAATGGAGAAAATGCAAGAATCAATTAACAAAGACCTAGAAAAATTAAAGAATAAACATACAGAGACAAACAACATAATTACTGAAATTAAAAATAGAAAGAATCAGTAGCAGAATATCTGAAGCAGAAGAATGAATCAGTGAGCTGGAAGATAAAGTGCTGGAAATAATTTCTGAAGAGCAGAATAAAGCGAAAAGAATGAAAACAGCTGAGGACAGTCTCAGAGACCTCTGGGATCATATCAAACACACATTCGAATTATAGAAAAAGAAGAGAAAAACAAAGGGCATGAGAAAATTTTTGAAGAGATTATACTTGAAAATTTCCCCAACATGGAAACAGAAATAGCCAGTCAAGTCCAAGAGGCACGAAGGGTCCCATACAGGATAAACCCAAGGAGAAACATGCCAAGACACATACTAATCAAACTAACAAAGACTAAACACAAAGAAAGAATATTAAAAGCAGCAAGGGAGAAGCAACAAGTAACATACAAGGTGAAGTCGCTCAGTCGTGTCCGACTCTTTGTGACCCTGTGGACTGTAACCTACTAGGCTTCTCTGTCCACAGGATTCTCCAGGCAAGAATACTGGAGTGGATTGCCATGTCCTTCTCCAGGGGATCTTCCCAACCCAGGGATCGAACCCAGGTCTCCCACATTGGAGGCAGACGCTTTAACCTCTGAGCCACCAGGGACCCCATATGCTTAACAGCTGATCTTTCAGCAGAAACTCTGCAGGCCAGAAGGGAATGGCAGGATATATTTAAAGTACTGAAAGGGAAAAATGTACAACCAAGATTACTGTATCTGGCAAGGATCTCGTTCATGTCTCCCACATTGGAGGCAGACGCTTTAACCTCTGAGCCACCAGGGACCCCATATGCTTAACAGCTGATCTTTCAGCAGAAACTCTGCAGGCCAGAAGGGAATGGCAGGATATATTTAAAGTACTGAAAGGGAAAAATGTACAACCAAGATTACTGTATCTGGCAAGGATCTCGTTCAAAATTGATGGAGAAATAAAATGCTTTTCAGACAAGCAAAAGTGAAGAGAATTCAGTACTGCCAAACCAGCTTTACAGAAAATGTTAAACGGACTTACATAGTCAAGAAATACAAGAGAAGAAAAAAGATATACAAAATTAACCCCAAGCAGTTAAAAAATGACAATAGAAACCTATCAATAATTACTTTTATATAAATGGATTAAATGCTTCAACCAAAAGACACAGACTGACTGAATGGATACAAAAACAAGACCCATATATTGCTGTCTATAAGAAACCCACTTCAGACCTCAAGACACATATAGACTGAAAGTGAGAGGATGGAAAAATATATTCCATGCAAATGGGAAGCAAAAGAAAGCTGGAGTAGCAATCCTCATATCAGACAAAATAGACCTTAAAATAAAGATTGCAAGAGATAAGGAAGGACACTACAGAATGATCAAAGGATCAATATAAGAGGAAGACATAACAATTGTAAATAGTTATGCTGCCAACATAGGAGCACCTCGGTACATAAGGCAGACACTAACAGACATAAAAGGAGAAGTCGACATAACACAGTGATAGGAGGAGACTTAAACACCCACTCACACCAATGGACAGATCATCAAAAGAGAAAATTAATAAGGAAACATGGGTCTTAAATGACACATTAGATGGGATGGATTTCATTGATATCTTCATGACATTCCATCCAAATGCAGAAGAATAAACCTTTTTCTCAAGTGCACAGGGAACATTCTCCAGGATAGACCACATCTTGGGTCACAAATAAAATCTCAATAAATTTAAGAAAATTGACATTGTATCAAGCATTTTCTCTGACCACAACGCTATTAGACTAGATATTGATTATAAGAAAAAAAAAACAAACTGTAAGAACCACAAGCACATGGAGATTAAATAACATGTTTCTAAATAACCAACAGGTTACTGAAGAAATAGAAAGGGAAATCAAAAGTTTTCTAGAAACAAATGATGATGAAAACACAACTCAAAACCTCTGGGATGCAGCAAAAGCAGTACTCAGAGGGAAGTTTATAGCAGTACAGTCTTACTTCAAGAAAGAAGAAAAACATAGAATAGACAACCTAACTTAACACCTACAACAACTGGAAAAAGAACAAAAAATAAACCAAAATTAGTAGAAGGAAAGAAATCATAAAGGTCTGAGCAGAAATAAATGAAAAAGAAATGAAAGAAACAATAGTAAAGATTAATAAAACTCAAAGCTGGTTCTTTGAGAAGATAAACAAAATTGGCAAGCCTTTAGCCAGACTTATCAAGAAAAAAAGAGAGAAGAATCAAATCAGCAAAATTAGAAGTGAAAAAGAGGTTACAACAGACAATGCAGAAATACAAAGGATTATGAGACTATTATGGCAGTAAAATGGATAACCTGGAAGAAATGGACAGATTTTTAGAAAAGTTCAATCTTACAAGACCGAACCAGGAAGAAATAGAAATTATGAACAACCCAGTTAAAAGCACTGAAATCAAAGCTGTGATCAAAAATCTGCCAAAAAACAAAAGCCCAGGACCAGATGGCTTCACAGGAGAATTCTATCAAACATTTAAAGAGCTAATGCCTATCCTTCTAAATCTTCAAAAAATTGCAGAGGAAGGAACACTTCCAAATTCATTCTACGAGGCTACCATCACCCTCATACCAAAACCAGACAAAAAAGACAACATGAAAATATAAAAGTACAGGCCAATATCACTAATGAACATAGATGCAGAAATCCTCAACAAAATTTTAGCAAACATAATTCAGCCGCACATCAGAAAGCTCATACACCATGATCAGTTCAGTTCAGTTGCTCAGTCGTGTCTGATTCTTTGCGACCCCATGAATCACAGCACGCCAGGCCTCCCTGTCCATCATCAACTCCCGGAGTTCACTCAGACTCATATCCATCGAGTCAGTGATGCCATCCAGCCATCTCATCCTCGGTCGTCCCCTTCTCTTCCTGCCCCCAATCCCTCCCAGCATCAGAGTCTTTTCCAATGAGTCAACTCTTCACATGAGGTGACCAAAGTACTGGAGTTTCAGCTTCAGCATCATTTCCTCCAAAGAAATCCCAGGGCTGATCTCCTTCAGAATGGACTGGTTGGATCTCCTTGGCAGTCCAAGGGACTCTCAAGAGTCTTCTCCAATACCACAGTTCAAAAGCATCAGTTCTTTGGGGCTTCCCTGGTGGCTCAGAGGTTAAAGCGTCTGCCTGGAATGCGGGAGACCTGGGTTCGATCCCTGGGTCAGGAAGTTCCCCTGGAGAAGGAAATGGCGACCCACTCCAGTATTCTTGCCTGGAGAATCCCGAGGACGGAGGAGCCTGGTGGGCTTCAGTT
>SJYX01012693.1:74205-111879 GCA_006410675.1 Oreotragus oreotragus | reverse complement strand
CATGATACTGTATGTAGAAAACCCTAAAGATAGTATGAGAAAATTACTAGAGCTAATCAGTGAATTTAGCAGTTACAGGATACAAAATCAATACACAGAAATTACTTGTGTTTCTATATACTAACAATGAAAAATCAGAAAAAGAAATTTAGGAATCAATCCCATTCACCATTGCAACAAAAAGAATTAAATATCTAGGAATAAACTTAACCTAAAGAGACAAAAGAACTGTTCACAGAAAATTATAAGACACTAATGAAAGAAATCAAAGATGACATTAACAGATGGAGAGATATTCCATGTTTCTGGGTAGGAAGAATCAGTATTGTGAAAATGATTATACTACCAAATGCCCTGTACAGATTCAGTGCGATCTCTATCAAATTACCAATGGCGTTTTTCACAGAACTAGAACAAAAAATTTCACAACTCGTATGGAAACACAAAAGACCCCAGATAGCCAAAGCAGTCTTGAGAAAGAAGAATGGAGCTGGAGGAATCAACCTTCCTGACTTCAGATTATACTACAAAGTTACAGTCATCAAGACAGTATGGTACTGGCGCAGAAACAGAAATATAGACCAATGGAACAAGACAGAAAGCCCAGAAATAAACCCATGCACCTATGGTACCTTATTTTTGACAAAGGAGGCAAGAATATACAATGGGGCAAAGATAGCCTCTTCAAAAAATGGTGCTGGGAAAACTGGACAGCTACATGTACAATAATGAAATTAGAATACGTCCTAACACCACACACAAAGATAAATTCAAAATGGAGTCAAGTCCTAAATGTAAAGACCTAAATATAAGACCTAACTATAAAACTATTAAAGGAAAACATAGGCAGAACACTCAATGACATAAAGCAACATCCTCTATGACCCACCTCCTAGAGTAATGGAAATAAAAACAAAAGTAAACAAGTGGAACCTGATTAAACTTAAAAGCTTTTGCACAGCAAAGGAAACTATAAGCAAGGTGAAAAGACAACCCTCAGAATGGGAGAAAATAATAGCAAATGAAACAACTGACAAAGGATTAATTTCCAAAATATTCAAGCAGCTCATACAACTCAATGCCAGAAAAACAAACAATCCAATCAAAAAGTGGGAAAAAGACCTAAACAGACATTTTTCCAAAGAATACATACCAGATGGCTAACACATGAAAAGATGCTCAACATCACTCTGTATTAGAGAAATGCAGATCAAAACTACAATGAGATATCACCTCACACCAGTTAGAATAGCTATCATCAAAAAGTCTACAAACAATAAATGCTGGAGGGGGTGTGGACAAAAGGGAATGCTCTTGCAGTGTTGGTGGGAATGTAAATTGATACAGCTGCTATGGAAGACAGTATGGAGATTCCTTAAAAACTAGGAATAAAACCACCATATGACCCAGCAATCTCACTCCTAGGCATATATCCTGAGGAAACCAAAATTGAGAAAGACACATGTATCCCATTGTTCATTGCAGCACTATTTACAATAGCTAGAACATGGACACAGCTTACATGTCTATGGACAGATGAATGGATAAAGAGGATATGTTACATATACACAATGGAATATTACTCAGCCATAAAAAGGAATGCATTGAGTCAGTTCTGATGAGGTAGATGAACCTAGAACTATATAGAGTGAAGTGAGTCAGAAAGAGAAAGATAAATATCGTATTCTACGGAGAAGACATGGCACCCCACTCCAGTACTCTTGCCTGGAAAATCCCATGGACGGAGGAGCCTGGTGGGCTGCAGTCCATGGGGTTGCTGGGAGTCAGACATGACTGAGTGACTTCATTTTCACTTTTCACTTTCATGCATTGGAGAAGGAAATGGCACCCCACTCCAGTGTTCTTGCTTGGAGAATCCCAGGGACAGGGATGCCTGTTGGGCTGCCGTCTATGGGGTCGCACAGAGTCGGACACGACTGAAGCGACTTAGCAGCAGCAGCAGCAGCAGCAGCAATGCATATATACGGAATCAAGAAAAATGGTACTGAAGAATTTATTTACAGGGCAGCAGTGGAGAAACAGACATAGAGAATAGACTTATGGACATGGGGAGAGGGGAGGAGAGGGTGAGATGCATGGGAAGAGTAACATGGAAACTTACATTGCCATATGTAAAATAGATAGCCAGTGGGAATTTTCTGTGTGGCTCAGGAAACTCAAACTACTAGGGCTCTGTATCCATCTAGAAGGGCAGGAGATGGGAGGGAGGTTCAGGAGGGAGGGGACATATGCATACCTATGGCTGATTCATGTTGAGGTTTGACAGAAAACAACAAAATTCTGTAAAGTAATTGTCCTTCAATAAAGAAGTAAATTATAAAAAGTAAAATAAAACAGCATAAATTTATTGTTTCACAATTCTGGAGGCTAAAAGTCCAAAATCAGTGTAATTGGGGCACAGTCAAGGTGTTGGCAGGGCCCCTGCTCCTCTGGAATCTCTAGAGGGAGAGTTTGTTCCTTGTCTCTATTAGCATTTGGTGGCCACTGTGGCCTCACCACTCCAGTCTTTAGGGCCAGTGTTGAAGTTTTTCTCTGCATAGTCTTCATAACACCTTTCCCTTTCCCTCTGTGTGTCACATCTCCCTCTGCCTCTTTATTACAAAAAACACTTATGATACTTAGGACTCACTTGGGCAGTTCAGGATAATCTCCCTAATGTTTAACTTAATCAGATCTACAAAGATCCCTTTTCCAAATAAGATAACATATACAGGAACTAGGGATTAGGACCTGGTATCCTTGGGGGCTGTTATCACAAAATGTATTGTCTGTTTTAGACCTTCATTTTTGTTCTGGAACTTGCTATCAAAGCAGATTGGACTGAGGCTTTTAACACCCCAAATGACATACTTATTTTCTTGCCATAACTGTCATTTTTAATTGTCTGTATCACAGTGTAAGGTTTTATTACCACAACAGATCTAAAAAGCTTCAGATCATGAATTACTTATTTAAAATAGTAGATGATGAATTGCTTATTTACAATAGTAGTCAGGAAAATACCAAGTTAGTGAAAATAAATTGTGCTTTGACTCTCATAGAACTGATTTATGACTCAAAATTTAGTGATAGCTTTTAGTTTGGGGCAGCTAGAAACTAATTCTTTCTTTTGTAGGGCTTTCTTTCTTGGTAAATGATTAGGTCCAATGTTTTCTGTTCATTGTACCAACCACTGTTGGTTTTTCTAGTGGCCTATTAGAAATTACCTGTATTCTAGTCTATACTTGGATGATACAGCTGCTAGATACCCCTCGTCCAAGGTAAGGAGCAGCCGTGAAGAGACAACCCACGCCGAAGGTAAGAGAAACCCAAGTAAGATGGTAGGTGTTGTGCCACCTCATGCGAAGAGTTGACTCATTGGAAAAGACTCTGATCCTCGGAGGGATTGGGGGCAGGAGGAAGAGGGGACGACAGAGGATGAGATGGCTAGATGGCATCACCGACTTGATGGACGTGAGTTTGAGTGAACTCCAGGGGATGGTGATGGACAGGGAGGCCTGGCGTGCTGTGATTCATAGAGTCGCAAAGAGTCAGACACGACTGAGTGACTGAACTGAACTGAACCCTTAATTCAGTCAGCACCTGGAAGAAGAAGGGAGAGAAGGAGGCATTCTTTGTTTTGTTCCAACTAGTTTACCCTGAGTCTGCAGCTGGTTAGAGCTTCTAAGAGGCTGTTAGTTCCAATCAATTTGGCATACACTCTTGTATGTGTGCTTGATGAATTAAGAGACAGCAATGAATTTATCTGTGCACCAGCCATAAAATTTCCATTACTTTTCTTAATGAATTTTACATTTGATTCTGAAAGCTTTTGAAAAAGTTGCTCATTTGTTTTTCAAGGCCTTCTGCTCTTCCTTCTGTATAATTCGTGTCAAAATAAGGACTTTTCCTAGAGAGAGATTGAATTTCTATAAGACATTTTGCTTTGGGGACAAGGAGATTTTGCCTTTCTCATTGTCTGGAATGGCAGAAGCTGATATCATCAGACACTTCCTGGGCTCTAAAGTAGGTGTTGGGGAAGAAGAAAACTTTCCCTTCTAGGGAAGGAACGCTTCTAGTTTCATCCGGCTGGTCTAAGAGTTAAATTGACCTGAGACGGGTTAATAAGAGAAAATCAAACTGAATTCCATCCATATGGGAATCCTACATACATGAGAGGGTCAGAGATACCATATACACGAAAGGGTGAGAGAAATATAAAATGAGGTATAGATGCCATCCTGAGCTAAAGAATGGGACAGGGGCTTGGGACTTCCAAGAACAGGAGGGCCATTCACAGGACAATAAGGAGAAAAGTAGATATCTGGTAATCAGTGGTTTGCCCCGCCATATAGATGAGGCCATTACGTCAATTTATCTTCAGTCATAACTCTTTTCTGGGAAAAATCCCCAGTTTAAATTATTCTGGGTAGTTACAGGAGGGGCAGTGGTTTCTCTTGAATCCTCGGGGTCTCAGTTGCCTTTAGCTCAAGGTAATCCTCATACAAAAGTGACACATTTGAGGGAGGCTTATTCTGAACTGCTACTTTGGGTAAAATCAGAAGTTCTAAGCTGAAGAGGCTAAGTATGGGTTTTCCAGAAAGTTCAGTCATCAATTGCAGAGTGGGAAAGCCACAATCTGTATAGTAAGTTGGTGGGGAGGGAAATAGATATTCAGCCGCAGTAAGATCAGGTCTGAGTTGTCACTGCTGAGCTCTGTGCTTCTGTTTACCAGAGAAACTTGGCAAGATGAGAAGCACTGAGTGCTGTCTTTGGAATCTTGACTGAAATCTGACCCTGAGAGTCTCAAAACCTACTGGGGAGAGACAGAAGCTGATCAACCTGCATTTCAAAGCTCCAAGCAATTTTCTCTCTCACATGAAATGATGACTGGAATACATTTTTGAAACTAGCCTGTTTCTTTGTTCGGGAAAGAACCTGAATATGCAATTTATCCGGGAAATGTAGTGTACACCATGACCAGGTGCTTGAGAGTCTGTGACTCTGAGGAACTAATCTGTGAATGTTTATGTTATTGGCTTCTGGCATCTCTGAAAACTCTTTTTCTTTTAGAAAAATGCTACTTTTCTGTGCATTAATTTAGAATGGGCTATGGCTATGGAACAGACCCTAATGCTGGGAAAGATTGAAGGTAGGTGGAGAAGGGGACGACAGAGGATGAGAAGCCTGGATGGCGTCACCGACTCAATGGACATGAGTCTGAGTGAACTCCGGGAGTTGGTGATGAACAGGGAGGCCTGGAGTGCTGTGGTTCATGAGGTCGCAAAGAGTCAGACACAACTGAGCGACTGAACTGAACTGATGGCTAAAGAGTGTTACCTGTTCTTGCAGAGGTATGGAGACTGGAAGGGAGCAGGAAGGACAGCAAGAGTGAGCTTTTCTTGCACTGGAGCCAGGCAGTGAGAAAGGAGCTGGATTAAGATGGGCCAGTGCATCCTGGACTGTACCTTCAATGCTCCATGCTCCTTAGACTCAGATCTGGAACAGTCTTCCTGTTGGTCTGGGTCAAACCCATCCTAGTGGCTAGTAATGGGTTTATTTGGAGAGAGTAGGAAACACATTCCAAGATGGTAGACTTTCAAGAGGAGTGTTTCTGGATTTGTTCTCCAGTCCTGGTTATGGACGAGCCTAGACATGCTGGGAACACTCTAGAAGGCAGAGGGGAGATGGCCTGCTGAGGAGAGAAATCCCATGGAGATTTCTGAGAATGGGCTGGGCTTGGAATCCTTCAGATAGCCAAATCTAGGATCTGCAATTTATTCTGTGCATCTCATTTTTATCTCTGAATTTAGAATAAAATCATTTTAAATATTATAGCCCAGTCTCCAACATGTGGAAAATGAAGGTAAAATTTGTGGTCACCTTGGTTCAGAAACATAAAAGAGTAGGTATTTCCGTGAGTAGGAGGAACCCTGTAGTAGAAAGGGTCTATGAGTGAAGAAGAAGAAAAGTCAGTCGTGTCCGACTCTTTGCGACCCCATGGACTGTAGCCCACCAGGCTCCTCGGTCCATGGGATTTTCCAGGCATGAATACTGGAGTGGGTTGCCATCTCCTTCTCCTGGGGATCTTCCTGACCCACAGATAGAACCTGCCTTTCCTGCATTGGCAGGCAGATTCTTTACCATCCAAGCTACCAGGGGAGCTGAGAAGATTCCAAATTAGGAGGGGCCTGAGTGGTGACTGCAGCTATGAAATTAGAAGACGCTTACTCCTTGGAAGAAAAGTTATGACCAGCCTAGATAGTATATTCAAAAGCAGAGACATTACTTTGCTGACTAAGGTCTGTCTAGTCAAGGCTATGGTTTTACCTGTGGTCATGTATGGATGTGAGAGTGGGACTGTGAAGAAAGCTGAGTGCCGAAGAATTGATGCTTTTGAACTGTGGTGTTGGAGAAGACTCTTGAGAGTCCCTTGGACTGCCAAGGAGATCCAACCAGTCCATTCTGAAGGAGATCAACCCTGGGATTTCTTTGGAAGGAATGATGCTAAAGCTGAAACTCCAGTACTTTGGCCACCTCATGAGAAGAGTTGACTCATTGGAAAAGACTCTGATGCTGGGAGGAATTGGGGGCAGGAGGAGAAGGGGACGACCGAGGATGAGATGGCTGGATGGCATCATGGACTCGATGGACGTGAGTCTGAGTGAACTCCNTTGGAAAAGACTCTGATGCTGGGAAGGATTGGGGGCAGGAGGAGAAGGGGACGACCGAGGATGAGATGGCTGGATGGCATCACAGACTCGATGGACGTGAGTCTGAGTGAACTCCAGGAGATGGTGATGAATAGGGGGGCCTGGCGTGCTGCGATTCATGGGGTCGCAAAGAGTCGGACACGACTGAGCAACTGAACTGAACTGAACTAGGGCCTTACTCAATGCTTATGGCATACTGAGATTGAGATTTCACATGTAAGTATATGTTAGATGTGTGCTAGTGGTGTATTTGAGCATGTTGTATGAAATAACATTGATTCATACCTGACTTGCTATATGTACAGATTGTCTTTACGTGATGTAAGAAGGGTTTGCTAGAGATCTTAATATAGCCAACTCTATTTTGGCTTTGGTACATTATTTAATATTGTAACTTTAAAGATGAATTAAACTTCAGTGTGGTAATAACTTTTATGAGGGTCATTTAATAAATCATGGCCTAAAAAAGATGAAACAATAAGCCTTAGCTTCCTTTTCTTTAATCATTATGTTAATTAGCTTAAATATTTAAATATTGATAGCTGATAGATTTGGACATAGGGAGTGAGGAAGAGAAATAACCAAAAAGAAAAATGGAAACTTGATTCTGTTTGCTCTAATAGTCTTTGTCCCAGCATGCATGACGTTCACTAGTTCTTCTGGGCAACCAAATACCACAGTATCTTTTGCTCTGCTAGTGAGGATCATCAGCAATGTGGAGAAGTTCAGCATGAAAACAAATGTAAGAAAGATTTACTAATGAATTAATTTGTATTCAAATGTTTTGTTGAGTTCTTTAAAGTTGTTTCCTACAAATTTAGCCTAAAACAACCATTTTTCAAGAAAAATATGTGTTTGGGGATTTATAACTTTAAAATCTTCAGGGCTGAACCAGAAGGTGAGAAGTGTTTTATTTTAAAAAGTATAATTGTGTGATGGCGAAAGAAAGCTGGTAGTGTGTGGTGATGATATTTGCAGCCAAGCGCGTCTTAGGAGGAGAGCATCTACTCTGCCGAGTTTGCACTCTTCCTGTTATGTCCTGCCCGTCTGCATGTACCTATTTCTGTTTGTGTTAGTCATCCTCTCTAGGTAAATTGTCCATGAGACCAGTGATTCCATCAGCAAATTATCCAGAAAATGCTGTCTTTGCACGTTGTGACAGATCATGTCACCAGTGGATTTATAGCTACTCCAGTGCTCTAATTAACCTGGCAGTTGTCTCCTGTGCCCAACACTGTAGTCTCATTACTTGGAATCTTAGTTTTCATCTTCTCGTTACCATCTCTCTTAAATATGGCTCAGATTTGGATTTTTTTTTTTTTTTTGGTAACCTACCTCCCCCCAACCCTCCCTACTCATCACCTGCCCTTATTCTTGATTGGCAGTATCATCCAGATAAACAGAGTGCAGATGCGCCAGCAGGATCAGTGGAGGAATGTATACAGAAGTTCATTGAAATTGATCAGGCATGGAAAATTCTAGGGAATGAAGAGGCAAAAAAAGAGTATGACCTGCAGCGACGTGGTAGGTACTTATGGTAAGGAGCCCAGCACACTGGCAACTCTGAAGTGCAGTCTGCAACCGCTCCTGGGGAGCGCATTCCAGCATTTACACCAAGTTATTATTGCCTCCTTTCTCCTCCCCTCCATCATTGTTTCTAATTATGCCCTATTCTTAGTAGTGATTATTGTGTATCCATTGAGAAATTAACAGAACTACTAGGATGTGGCTTCTTGTGAAGCTGTGAAAGCTACTTTTTCTAACTAATGAAAAATGTTTAATTATACATTCCTAATGAATATGTTTTTTATGTTTAAAAACTTCCTTTTTGTTAAATTTAACTATGTACTGATTAAAAATTTAATTGTAGTAGTTTTAGGATTATCTACTATATAAATGACAGTCTAAAGGAAAATACAAAGGATAACATCATAAAACACTCTTGGCTATCTCTGAGCTTATATTAGGCTAGGTTTTTATGATTATCTCCTGTATAGATGATATTCCTTATAAGATTGTTATAAATGATATTTTAAGAATGTACATTTCCTAAGCAATTTTAAAAGTCATTTCTTTTGTGCATTTTAGAAAATAGCTTCTTAAAACAGTGACAGGCTCTTGTGAGAAAGAAAGGGAGAAATGTAGGTCAGGTTTGTCACACATGGACTGCAGTTACACGAAGTGATAGGCTGTCTTTCAGCACTTGCCTTGGGATAGGAGTCCCCCAGCCTTCTCTCTGAACCTTCAATATGCACCCTACATGCTAATGGGAGGAGTCAATAATCAGCCACGGCCTGTGGGGAAAACACTCAGTTGCACTCTGCCATAGCGCACCAGGCTCAGCATTGACTCAGATGTGTTGATAAAAGTTCATGTCTCTGTACTTTATTTTATTGAATCTTCTCCCGTGGTCTGCACTGGCACACCATCAAACTTAGCAGAATGATCATAAGGCTCCTGTTACTAAGGGTATGAAAACTTGATTTGAGAAATAAGGCTTTATTCCTGAAACACAACATTACAGGTTAAAGCCAACTTGTGATGCCTTTATGTAAAGACTTCATGAGCAATTTGCTTACATACTGGAGTATTAGTTCTTAATAGTGACTTTCATAACACTGATCATCTCTCAAGATGATTAGTATTTACTTTTTAAAAAATGTTAAGAAACTAACAAAGGTGCCTTTGCAGTGGATCTGGAATAATTTTCAAATATGCTTTGAATATTGAGTCTTCCTTCTATCTAATATATTTATGCACATCTTTCAAATACTGCATTTCTTCCGTAAATGTTTGTACTTCTGGCAGAAGGAATGTAGAAGTGGTTTCATTTGAGGGTGACTTCTATCCACGGACACACCTTTTTGACCTTGGTTCACATAGTAAAGTTTCTATGAAAGTGTTGAAATTAATAAACATGAGTGTGGAATGTGTAGTGTGTGAGAAGTTCACTATGTTTCTGAAGTGACCAAGTTCTGCTGGGGATGGCAGTGTCTCATGATGCTCTGCACGTGCTTATCAGCCCTCATTCTGGGGTGCTCATGTGCTTGAGGTGAGGAAGACCCACAAACCTGTATTGTCAGGTGTGTGGGGTGTGCACTTGCTCTGCTGCTCTGCGTGTTTCCTGCTCCACAGCTTGTTACTGTTAAGAACCTATCTGTGAAACTGACTAGAAACCTACTGTCTGCAGAGGAAGAGCTAGGGAGAGACCAGAAATTAAAAAATATTCTCTCTTGCTCTAGGGCATAGGGTGGGGAAGACCAGAAATGAAGAGAAAAATGGAGCAGGGTTAAACATGAGCAGTAGAATTACATAAAGTAGGGTGTGAGAGATTTTGGAGGAACAAATAAGCAACATCCTCAAGTTTTTCTCTGTTGCCTTTAAGAAGTCTTTGGAAATGTGAATTTCTTTTGAGCTTTGAGTCCTGGGTTTGGAGGTTTTAATGGAAGCAACTCTAGCCTACTGTATCATAGGAGATTCTTGTAAATCATTGATAAGGTCACAGCAAAGTTCAGACAAACCAAATACAGTGAGACTGAGCTTGATTAGGATGAACAGGCAGCTTTTCTGGGAATTTCTATATATAATGCCTGTCTTCTCGCAGGCGTTTCAGGTGGGTGAGCTATGCTGTGACAGCAGAAATACACATTTCCATGACATTTTAGTACCCAGACCCAGGTACTGAATATTTCCTTTATTACCAAAGCCTCCTCATAGTGCAAATGCTTTGTTTCAGTTTTAAATTGAGATTGACTTGCTGTTTAGTTAAGAAATAGGAGTTCTCATCCAAATATGACTTGCTGTTTTTAAGCCTTTCATACTAGAGCTGTTTCTAAAACCGCAAATAAACCTAATTTTGTATTGTCATTTCTCTTCAATACCAACATTAATTTTTCCTTCTTGACCCGTCTTCAATAAATGGCTCCTCAAAAGAAGGAAATGAACTTGAACTTCTAACACTTAGGATTTAGATTTGGTAGAAGGAAAATCTTTGAGAGTGATAATTTGCTGAAGACCAGGATAAGTTACCAAGAGAGAGAAAATTTGTTATAACCAGGTAAAAGCACTCTTTTTTTCTGGGTCACCCCCTGGGGACATGGAAATAGCTTTGTTATCATGGGGACATGGAAATAGCTTTGTTATACAGGACTCTTTTTGGATGTAGTTCATTGTAGAACTTTCTTTTCATAGGGTGTGTTTTAAATATATTTGTTTCCTGCCCTCCACTAATGTATAGTATAAAATAAATTTGAGTTCTGTGTACTTGGGAAGGAGGCAGAGGTGTTTTGTTGGCTGATGTTGAATACTTTCTTCTATTTCACGGCTCAAAGTTGGCGCCCTATTTCTGTAAAAGATCATTTAAAGGGGCCCTTGGAATCCATATCTCTTTGCTTCACAAAAGAAATGATGAAAAGGAGAACTCTGGGATGGATAACCTAGAGAGAATCACCTCTATTTTTGCTCATGTCACTTTCACTTGTATACTCTCGGTTGACATTTTAGGGCAGCGTTGATCAGGATGAAGAAACGCACACCTAAAAAAGATGAGTCATATTCAGTTCCCAGATAGTACACATTTGAAAGCAGTGTTAACTAGTGAATTTAATCAGTTAATTTCAGTTGGACGCACTTACCGTATTGTTTTTAAGTAGGCTTCCAGAGACTGCTTTTCACATTCCCTTTGACAGGCATGTAGTTATTCAAGGTTAGTCTTTGCACTCCCAGCAACCAGGTGAACACTTTGGAAAATCTCTTTTAGGATTTATAAAATGTTCACATGAAAATACCTGTGGAACAGATTTTTGCACCTCTATAATTCTTGTGGGGACTTTTCTCATATATCAAGCATGTTTAAAAGCAGGTCAGAAGGGCATCATAGGGAAAGAATAGGGATCATGGTTCAGTAGCTCTGTAGCGTGAGCCACTCACAGTTCTGATGGCCCAGTGGCTCTTGTAGAGTGACGCAGCTCATGCTTAGCTTGCTTCACTATGATCTGAAGAGGAACAGACCTTCCTTCGGATGAAGTCAGTCCAATTAAATTATGTTGTTAAAAAAAAAAGCAGATTGTGTCTGGAATCCTTGGTGGTATATTATTTTACATTAAGATGCTTCTTGGTTCTCTGTTAGTGAATTATTTCGGTGATGTAGAGCTTCACGCTACACAACTGGGCTCTGAAGGGGATTAAGCCAGACATTGTAAAGTTAGTGTCTTTACTTGAAGCTACTCTCCTTACCTAGGTAGAAAAAAATCATTTCTGGTATTACACAATTCACTTCATCTGTTTATTAGGATAAATATTTGAGAATAAATCTTGGACCAAATGAGAAACATACCTTAAAACCCTACCATCGTCTGTGCACCAGAGAACTGAGTCACATGGAATTTCTTAAATTTAAAATAAATTTAAAATCAAGTTAACACTAAAGACTAATTAATTCCATAAGAAGGGAATTTATACTTTTAAATGTAGATAATGCAAATTTGGGTTCACTGTATGGAATAATAACCTAAGGCCAGTAGATATTTGTATAAATTATTTGCTAAAATTGACCCTTATAAGATACTTGTATTAGTCAGGTTCCACTTATGGCTATATCAGTATCTCCATTTGATTTTAGGAATTTGAAAATTGGTTATAAAAATGTGCTGCAGGTAAAACTTGGAGATAAGTATCAGCGGGCGTGTTTTTTTTTTTTGGTGACTCTTTCTGGGAAAAGTAAGTATGTGAAATGATGCAGAAAATCCATCTAGACAGTTAGGGACTGGCATTTCTTCAGAGAGGGAAGATAATATAGATAAAACTTTCTGTGAGGGTCCCCTTGCTTCATCTTATTTGTGACAAGAAGGCGACTGTTCACATTGTTACTTTTATTTGAATACAAATAACTGCTTTTGTAATTTCTCAGTGATCTTAAATAAAAATTTGGCTACTTTCAAATAAAGCTGTAGAAACCTATTGGCAAGACTGTAGTTACACTCCTGTAATACTTGGACATAATCAGAAGTTCTAATTTAATAACAGAGAAAATGTAGGGTTTCAGGAAGTTTATTTCTCATCTTTAACCTCTTTCCCAATTTCTACTCGAGTAATTGACCCAAATGAAAAAACCGGGCTCAAAACCAAGGCTGGGCCCACCTTTCCTATTGCTTGTTTTCAACATTCAGACTTGAAATCTTTGTTTCGTGTTACACTCTGATTACTTCTAGTTTGCTCAGTATATAACCAATGAGTTAAAAATGAAGGTTGGCATTTCTTTTTTAATGTGTTTTTTTTTTTTTTCCTGTAGGTGATCTTTTTATTCTCATAGCTACCACAGCAATCCATGCCCAGATTATAACATACACTTAGGCTATTTCCACAGCTGCTAATTGGCTTTCTCCGAAAGTCATTTTCATTTTGATTGATTGAGCTTTCTTTATTCTCACTCTTGTTTAAGAACATGTATAACTATTCCCACTCCCTAACAACCAATTCACCTGGAATTTAAATGGGACAGAAGCTTTTAAGTTTGACCCTAGTTACTCTTTCCAACCTCATCAGCGATCGCAAACCTGATAGGAATCTTCTCTCCATCCATTTGGGATTCCCAAACACCTCTGCTTATGCTGTTCATAGTTTTACTCAGAACACCCTCCCCTTCTGCTTCTTCACAGCATGTTCTTTGTTCAAGATAACAATTCTAGTCCTATCTCCACTCACACCGCCCCCCACCCCCAAGAGAAGCCTTACTTAACTTTCTAACCTACTGTCATTATGTCTGACCTCTGAATTTAATCCACAAATTATTTTGATACCCCCCCCACCGCCATGGCTCCTATCTTTCAGTTCTGTTCGATGTTTTGGAAGGACTAAATAATAATTTGGACAATGTCTTTGATAATAATGGATCGGTTTTAATGGTACTGACAGTAGTAAAGTACATAAAATTTCTTAATACTGTTACAAATCCAGACAAGGTCAAAAGTGGCAGCCATCCTACACTGTGGTACCTGAGGCTCCCCAGACTGCAACGGTTGAATCGTTTTCCTATGCTCTGTTACAGACAGGTGAACACAAACATTGTGAGTTAATAATAAGTTAAAATAGCTGCCATTTGTTAAGCACTAGAACTATGGCAATTGTCTTTTAATCATTGCTTAACAACCTTGTAAGGAAGATATTAGTATCTGTTTTCCAGAGAAGGAGTCTGAGGCTCAGTTATTTGACAAAGGGCACATAACTAATAATTGATTGAGGGGAAACTCAAAGCCCTTCTCTGACTTTAATCACTGTGCTGGGTTGCCAAGTCTTGAATAGGTGTGTACAACCTACTGTTTTAGTTCCAAATAATTAAGAATGAGGCAATTTCAGGGTCAGAGTGAGAGGCCAGGCTTAATTCTGCTGCTGTGTTCTACCTTTCTGTAGTGAAACATGAAATTCAGTTTCCGGATTCATTTGGGACCTTTCATTAGCACTAGGTGTACGTTCAGTTTGTGAAAGCTTTCATCTGAGAAAGAATTATAGAGCTTTATGATTTAATGAGCAGGTTTCAAGTCAAACATTGCCTGATTCTGAGTCTCTTACCAAGACAGAGACTGTTCCAAGAACAGTGACTGTTAAGGGCAAGAAACAGATTTTCTTCAAGTTATTTACTATATGAAAAATGATTTTTAAGTGAAATTATTTTTAAAAAGGAAGTGATTGTTTTAAATTATTTGGTTTTAAAGCAGCAAGATACTGAGTTTAGCTCTAACCTAAAGGAAAATACTGCTGTTTGCATTTACCACACTTGATGGCATCTGTCAGTTTGAAATAAACTTTTAAGTATTTTAAATGGCATAGAAATGAAAACAGTAAACTAATTGCTAAATAAGAGTGTTCTTGGGACTTGCTCACTTGAGTAACACACAGCAGTCCCATACTTGAATAGTAGGGATGGAGTTACATTTAGACTGGATCTTTTGGTAGTAGTGGGTCGAATGGTTGAATGAGATTGTTCGATATCTCATCCATAAAGTTAAATTCTTCGTGGTAGCTTTTTGTTGCTGTTATTTATTTATTTTTCCTTATTTATTTGAATTTTCCTGGGATTAGGAAGTGTAATTATTTAGGCCGCAAACAAAGAGCTGTTTTAGAAATTTTACTATCATTAGGAGGAAGTTTTAAAGGACTGGAATTCCATTGTCTTGTAACAAGTAAGAAATATTTATTGATTCCCAAATGGAGCTGAAAAAACCTTTCCTCTTTTAGAAAGTTGTGAATGACCCAGCGAGAGCTCTAGTAAGCTTTACTGAACCAAGCTGCTAATAGTTATTTAATGTTATTCTTCAGTGTGAAAGAATCTCCGTAGATTTTCCTTTTAATCTCTTTGAATTGCAGGCTCATAAACCTCTCTGATGAGTCCTGCCAGTGTTTTCTTAGATCCCACTGTTGAGACAATGGAGCCACAGAATTCTTTCACTTCTTGTTGTCAGACAAATCCAATAGAACACAAGGTCAGAAGGGCCTATACTTCTAAAGGTTGAAAGATTCTTTTTCAAGTAACCACATAAATTATTTGATTTTATCATTACATTGGTAGGGAATCTCTATTTAATGATAGTGCTCTGTTTTCTACATGTAAGTAAATCTGGAAGTTTTTCTTGTTTCCATATTTGCCTAAGCTTTGTCAGCACAGTACTGGGTTTGAACAGACCTTAATGTTCCTATATATATACCTTAGAAAAAGCTGAACCCATTCACTTCAAAACAATCTGGAATCACGTAGTGTCATTGGACTCAAGATGGAGTTCACCAAATGCCAGGCAATGTGTCTTCTTTCCAAAAGACTGTTTGTTATTTTGTTTTTTTTTTTTAAGTTATTACCATATTGTAGCTAAGATTCCAGATTAAAATCTTGGATCTATCTGTTTAATTAAATCTCTTTTTAAGTCAGTTTCTGTTTTCTCAACGTTTTTAGCAGTGTCTTATGAAGGAGAACTTTGAGATAGGATTTACAATTTCAGATACATATTACAATATTTCATTGTAATGAGCAAAAATATTTATAATATGTAAAACTCAAAACAAATTTATGTCTTTTGCAGATACAATGCATGATTAGTAGATAATACTCAAAGCTAATTACAGGGTTCCAGTGAGTTACTTTAAGGGCTAGGGAGGAATTACATTTTCTAATTATAACTACAATGGTGGACAAGCAGAGATCATTGTTTAAAAAAGAAAAAAAAACACATCGATTTGTTTGTGCTCCTTCACTGTAATCCTAGTGTGCGGGGTACTGTTGCCCCATTCCCTGGACACCCGCCTCTTAACAAAAGATCGGGATCTCTTCCCTCCCACCCCTTTCCCCCCCCTTTAGATTCACCTTTTCCTTGTGTGTACCCCCTCTGCTCATTATACAGTTCTCCAGGGATCCAGTTTTCCTCTGACTTAATCACCCCCAACCTTTTTCAGTTGTTAGATTATGGTCCTTTCAAAGGATACACAGTTTCTTATGGCGCTCTTTACTTCTCTTCCCTAAATTTTCTCTCCTTATTTCTATTTTAAAATATAGCCATTAGAGTTCTAACACACTACCTAAAAGTTCATTGAAGTATATCCTACATCCTGAGAAGTGCACCAGTCCTAAGTGTACAGCTTGATGAATTTTCAAAGTAAACACATCCATCTAATAAATCAGCACCCCCAGAAGGCCCCTGTGACTCCTTCCAACCACTGCTCACTTTCTCACACCCAACACCACAGGATAGTTTTGCCTGTAAAATTTCATATGATACAGAAATCAAACAGTTGCAGGTACCCTCCACTTTTCAAACATTCGCTTTATGCAGTTTTGCTTTCATGAGAGTAAATTTTCACTTAATGGAAATAAAGAGGATGTTCACTTTTATGAAAAAAGTGTTCAACATTTGCTTTTCTGTGAGCCCCTTAGAGAGGTAGCATGCACCCTGAGCCCCGAGCAGCCAGAGTGGCACCACCAAATGCTATTCCCCACCCTCTTTGGGAACTGGTGTTCGTTCAGCACCAGGCCACCATAGCTTTCAGCCGGATCTGTGAGCATCTGTGCTTTACCTGGAATTATTTTGTGCATCCTTTAGGAACATGTGTCTTGAGGTAATTGCTTATTTGCTTTTCCCACCTTGGCTTAAAGGCTTTCATAGGAACACACTACTTTGATTGCAGGGGAAGCCTGTGTTCTCTTTTGTCTCAGATACTGACCTTTCAAACCAGAATCCCCACAAAACTTGGACTGTGTGCACACAGCATTGAATCATCAGGTAGATATATAAATGTTTAAATGGCCACAGAACAGGAGAATGTTTTAAAGATTCCTTTTAACTCTAACCTTGGGTAAAGTTGCTAACCATTTTTGTGTTATATTTTCTTTCCCTTTACCATGAGATGTGGTCTAAACTGATATTTCAACTAAGTACTTAGCTAAAGTTCCTGTGCAGAAAGAATTAAAAAAATAATAAAAATGTAAAAGCCACTTTTTTTGAGTATGTGGAATAACAGAAAAGGTTCCCACGTGAAATAGTAACTAAGTGAAAACAAGAGTGACTTCCTTGTAGAGAAGCAGAACAATACAAACCTGACTTGCTCAACAATTATATTTGCCACTTAGGTTTCACTAATTATTTTAAAATACAAATAGCATAATGAATACCTATGGATGGATTGTCTTTTTGTACAACTAATGTATTACAGATGTCCAAGATAGGTTCGATTAAGGTTTATTCATCTTGTCATAACCTCTGGTCTGATTTCCTCTGATTTCAGCATTACTTAAAATATCTATCGGTAACATACCGTGGAATATAGGCAACTTGATTGTAAATTATTTATACCTGTTTTCTCCCTAACCAAGCCCTATTAAGTACCAGTTACTCCCATTCTTCAGTTCTAAAACAGTGTTTCATTTCTGCATTCAAGTAAAATTATCTTGGTCCTCCCAAGTAAGAAATTGAAACGTGATAAAATCTATGAGACTTTTAGGTAAAAATTTTCTCTTTAATTTAGAATACTGAATAACCTGTGGCCAAGTAAACTTATATAGAATGTGGAAATTAAATTGGTTTCTTCAGATATGAGCTTGCATACTGATACACTTTGGATAGGCTATTAAGTAGACACACGAAGATGGAAGAACCACCCCACGGTCACTTTGCAAAAGTCTTTATCTTTGAGTTTTAGCACAGTTTAATAGAGTGTTGATAGCCAATAAACATGAAGTGATACATTTGACATACCTTAACAGAAAACCATGCTGAGCTCAAAATATTGTAAAATCTTTTCATCTATTTTAAAATTATGTAACTCACCAATAAATTTTGAACAGGCAGTTATTAAATATAATTAAATTGCAGACATTCACATAATGGAACAAAAGGAAGCATTTTCAGCAAGTGAACAAGAGACTAGTGAGAGAGCTAAAGAAATTTTCATTGGGATGGAGGGGTGGACTTTAGTAGTTTAAGCACTGACTTCTAGAAGAACAATACAAGAATACAGGAAGTATAACATGCCTTTAAAAACAAAGACAAGCTCTTTTCATCTGTAGTTGTTTTCTTTGTCCTGAAGTACACTTGTTTTAAGCAAGAGTGCATGCTTAGACCATCCCTACTAAATTCCTACTAAGGTGGAATCCCAGGTTTCTTTGGACTTTCCATCTTCAGGGAAAACTTTGGCCCAGAAAACAGCAATGGAACATCAACACAGAAAAGTTGTGTTGCATGGTTATTGACATTATTTTAAAATAATTTTCCTTGTAAGTTATCTGTTACTGTCTTGTGAGCAAATAAAAATCAGATGACCAATAGCCACTTATATTTGATTAGAACCTTATTCTTTAAAACACTTTTAGCCTGATCTGTTGATTGAAAAGCATAATAAAAATGTTTGACATAATAAAATTCCATAGACCAGGTGGCTTAAATGACAGAAATTTGTTTCTTACAGTCCTTGAGGCAGAAAAGTCAAAGACTGAGGTTCTAGTTGATAAGGATCTCGGTCAGGTCTCTTTCTGGCTGGCAGACGATCACTTTCTTGCTGTGTCTTCATGATACTTTCCTTTGTGCATGTGAGTGGAGAGAGACCTCTCTCTTCCTCCTCTTGTAAGGCCATCGGTTCTATCAGATTAGGACCTTAGTCTTCTGACCTCATTTCACCTTAATTATCTCCTAAAGGCCTTATTTCCAAATACGGTGATGTTGGAAATTAGGGCTTCAACATAAGAATTTGGCGGATGGGACATAATTCAATCCAGAGTGACCCTTATAAAGAAGATGAGAGATAATCTGAAATACTTAAGGTTTGACAACTAGTAAAATATTATAACTAAGGTTCAAAAAATTTTTACCTGACTCCACACTGTCCTCCTTGGTCACACAGTTTATCTGAAAATATCCCCCTACAAAATGCAGTTCATTAGTTGATTGCAGAGTCATCAAAACCAACTTCATGGTTTTATTTATTGCATGCTTGTAAAAAATGGCGTTTATAGGATGTTCTGGATTTTTTTTGTGAGCTGAAGTCAGGCAGCTTTAAAATTGCTATCAAAAGTAGTAAGCTAAGTTTTAAAATTAGAATTGCAGTGACCAGGCTGGAGTTGCCTGCTTTGCATTCTTCATGGTTATAATTTAAATATCAAAAGAAAGTATCTCATTCTATATTTTACAGAAGATGATATAAGAAATACGGGACCAGTAGATGCTCAAATATATCTTGAAGAAATGTCTTGGAATGAAGGTTGGAATTATTTTTTTCTCTTGATTACAGTCAGGAAAAATATTAGGGACTTTGTATGAGAAAAAAAAAGCTTCATAGGATGTTTAGAAATCTTGAAATAACAGCTTGGCTTTTTACAATATGTGGGTGTTTTTGTCTGGAATTTTTGATTCATTCTAAACTTCAATTATTGGTGTCCTCCTGTGTGACTCATTCCCAGTTATTTTTCTGTCCTAATTAGATGTTAGGTACTTAAGGTTTCATATGGATTTCTTTTTTAAACTACTTTGATTTTTGGTTTGGCTCAGATGGTAAAGCGTCTGTCTACAATGCAGGAGACCCGGGTTCGATTCCTGGGTTGGGAAGATCCCCTGGAGAAGGAAATGGCAATCCACTCCAGGACTATTGCCTGGAAAATCCCATGGACAGAAGAGCCTAGTAGGCTACAGTCTATGGGGTCGCAAAGAGTCGGACACGACTGAGCGACTTCACTTCACTTCTCCATCTGTGTAAGAGGGAAAATAAAGTCAAAAGAGGTAATTTCTTCCATCCTATGTTGACACTTGAGATGAATTTCTATTAGAATATATGAAGAAGGGGAAAAAGTGGTAGCAATGACAGATTTTATTCTACTGGGCTCCAAAATCACTGCAGATGGTGACTGCAGCCATGAAATTAAAAGACACTTGCTCCTTAGAAGGAAAACTATGACAAACCTAGACAGTGTATTAAAAAGCAAAGACTTCACTTTGCCAACAAAGGTCTGTATAGTCAAAGTTATGGTTTTCCCTGTAGTCACGTTGATATCAGTTGAACCATTAAGAAGGCTGAGTGCAAAAGAATTGGTGCTTTTGAATTAGAAGACTATTGAAAGACAGCAAGGAGATCAAACCAGTCAGTTCTATAGGAAATCAACCCTTAATATTCATTGGAAGGACTGATACTGAAGCTCTTAAGTGGCCACCTAGTGTGAAGAGCCAGCTCATTGGAAAAGACCCTGATGCTAGGAAAGATTAAAGACAAAGGAGAAGGGAGCGGCAGAGGAGATGGTTAGAGAGCATCACCGACCCAATGGACATGAATTTGAGCAAACTTCAAGAGACAGTAAAGGACAGAAGAGCCTGGCATGCTGCAGTCTGTGAGCTTGCAAAGTCAGACACAACTTAGTGAATCAACGAGACAAATATTTATTTTTGTTTCTTTATATGGAATCATAAATCGTCAGAGCAGGAATTTTGGAGCTTTCTGTTTATCCTTCCTTTTTGATTATGTCTTAGGTGGAAAAGAAAAATCTGTCCTTTTTACCAACCATAAGTCATGTATTTTTCTCCTTTCCCATTAATAGAGTTTAAAAACTTTAACTTTTCATTCTTTGATTAGTTCTGTGAATTGCTCTGGTGAAATTTTATTCAGTTCCCTTTGTTAAAAGTGCCAAATCCAATACAGTACTGTAAAGTAAAATAAAGTAAAAAAAAAAATTAAATTAAAAAAAAAAGTGGAAGCCATGAATACCACACTTCCGTTTCTCTGGACAAATGAAGAAATCTTACTGTTTTTTAGAATTTGTCTGCATTTGTGTGTGCTCACTCAGTCACGTCCCAACTCTTTGCAACCCCAAAGACTGTAGCACACCAGGCTCTTCTGTCCACGCGATTTTCCAGGCAAGAATACTGGAGTGGGTTGCCACTTTCTCCTAGAGGGGATATTCCTGACCCAGCAATCAAACCTGCGTCTCCTGCATTGGCAGGTGGATTCTTTACCACTGAGCCACCTGGGAAGCCCCTCTAAAGTACTCATATACTCTTAATCCTATAACTTTACTATTCACCCTGGAGTACAAACTCCTGCTGCTAAGTCGCTTCAGTCGTGTCCGACTCTGTGCGACCCCATAGACGGCAGCCCACAAGGTTCCTCCGTCCCTGGGATTCTCCAGGCAAGAACACTGGAGTGGGTTGCCATTTCCTTCTCCAGTGCAGGAAAGTGAAAAGTGAAAGTGAAGTCGCTCAGTCATGTCTGACTCGTAGCGACCCCATGGACTGTAGCCTACCAGGCTCCTCTGCCCGTGGGGTTTTCCAGGAAAGAGTGCTAGGAATCTATAAAAATTTATTAGTAAGTTGGATAAGTAGAAGATAGACAGCCTGTCCTTTCCAAAACCAAGTTTATGGGAATATTTTTTAATGGCAAATTCTCAGCTTGGTGCCCTCAGGAAGTTGTGTCTCAAGCTGTATTGACTTAGAAGGGGAATCATGTTTTTATGAGCCACTCAGTGCCTCAGTTGCCAATGTAAATTCTGAGTAGAGATTCTTACTTGCAGTGAATATTGGAAGACGTGAGGTTTTGCGTAACAGGGCTCCCAGGGTTTATGATAGTTTCACCAGAGTAAAACATGAAGAGCTGCTGGGCTGTGAAAATAAAATATACCAGTGACACTGGTTTCACTGCTGGTTTGTGAAAGGGATAGATTCAGTTCAGTTCAGTCACTCAGTCATGTCCGACTCTTTGCGACCCCATGAATCACAGCACACCAGGCCTCCCTATCCATCACCATCTCCCGGAGTTCACTCAGCCTCACGTTCATAGAGTCCGTGATGCCATCCAGCCATCTCATCCTCTGGCGTCCCCTTCTCCTCCTGCCCCCAATCCTTCCCAGCATCAGAGTCTTTTCCAATGAGTCAACTTTTCTCATGAGGTGGCCAAAGTACTGGAATTTCAGCTTTAGCATCATTCCTTCCAAAGAAATCCCAGGGTTGATCTTCAAAATGGACTGGTTGGATCTCCTTGCAGTCCAAGGGACTCTCAAGAGTCTTCTCCAACACCACAGTTCAGAAGCATCAATTCTTTGGCACTCAGCCTTCTTCACAGTCCAACTCTCACATCCATACATGACTACTGGAAAAACCATAACCTTGACTAGACGGACCTTAGTCGGCAAAGTAATATCTCTGCTTTTGAATACGCCATCTAGATTGGTCATAACTTTTCTTCCAAGGAGTAAGCATCTTTTAATTTCATGGCTGCAGTCAACATCTGCAGTGATTTTGGAGCCCNAACTCTCACATCCATACATGACTACTGGAAAAACCATAACCTTGACTAGACGGACCTTAGTCGGCAAAGTAGTATCTCTGCTTTTGAATACGCCATCTAGATTGGTCATAACTTTTCTTCCAAGGAGTAAGCATCTTTTAATTTCATGGCTGCAATCACCATCTGCAGTGATTTTGGAGCCCCAAAAAATAAAGTCTGACACTGTTTCTACATCTGTTTCCCATGGAGTGATAGATTAGAATATGTTATTTATCAGGGAGATCTACCCAGCTAAAGAGTATTTTTTTAAGATACAGTATTACCAGTTTATCAATCTGTGTATGTGTTTAATGTCTTACTGAACAAATTAATTCTTTAAATCCTGATAATATGAAAATAGTGAAAACTGGTTTTTTAAATTTTTCCTGAAGTTTAAAATATAATTTAAAATTTTATTTTAAATTAAGGCTATGGATTAGTATTGCTCAAGCGTCTGTTCAGTCAGCAAATATATGGGATTTTTAATAACAAGTGAAAATGCCAAGATACTGAAGGACATGTACAACATGAAATCATCAAGAATTATCTTAAATCTTGCAGTCTTTGGGACTCCGTACAGTACATTCCCTGGCAGTGAAGAACATAGAAGCATCTCAGCTGCAGCCAATGGAATCAGTTAGAAGCAGCTAGTTAATCTTAAAAGCATAGACTGTTCTTAGATACTTATTTACATTAAAGTTTTTTTAAATCATTGTAAAGATAGAAATAATCCTTATCCCTATGAGAGAAAGTCCTAAGCAAGAGCTGCATGAAAAAAGCAGCCATTATTTTTGCAGGAATATTTAAAAACTGGTCTTGTGAGTTTTGCAATTGAATTTGTGATTTTGAATTGTTATTTGCAATTACAAAGAGCAGTCTTGGCAGGTGAAACTAAATAAAAACTGAAGTTTCAACTGAAGTAGTAAAAAAAATCAGTTGCTGATGTGTCTTCACGGTTGTTTTCAGAATAACCTTGGAAGGTAAAGATCCAGAACAGGAGAAAAGTGGATGAAATCCTACATGATAAATATAGCCAAACTATTAACTTATTGGTCCAAGGACCAAATAGGAAATGATGCATTTTATTATGCTTAAGATTGAGGCAAACCGAAGAATTTGAGAGAACGAAGTTAGCCATTGCGTTTACAGTGAGTATGTTATACAACTCGTATGTTTTGTCTTCATTCACTATTTTAAAATTATGATTTCTGTGAAGATAACATTTGTTAAGTGATAGTAGAACAATTTAAGAAGAAAGTTAACAAGATGTAAATTAACATTTGGAATCATCTATGACAAAACTCCACAGTAGCCCATGGTGGTCACTGCATCATTTACCAAGCACAAGTCACCTCACAGTGTTTCTCAGTGTTCATAGAGGTGGTAAAAAAAACAAGAGGGAGATTTAAGAAAACCAATGATTAGAATATGCATATTTTTCGACAATTTAATAAAACAATTCACTTTGGAATCATGCTCTATTACACAATATGTTAGTTCAGATAGGGAGGGATGTTAGCATTTTAAAATTCAAGATTAAATTATTTTTCTTTATAGATAAAGACATTGTGGTGAAAAATGAAAAGCAGCATTGTGAATTAGTGTTTCCTTCCTTTCCTCCCCTAGTAGCTCAGCTGGTAAAGAATCCGCCTGTAATGAAGAGTTCCTAGTTCAATTCCTGGGTTGAGAAGATCCCCTGGAGAAGGGATAGGCTATCAATACCAGTATTCTTGGGCTTCCCTGGTGGCTGAGATGGTGAAGAGTCATCCTGCAATGCAGGAGACCTGGGTTCAATCCCTCAGTTGGGAAGATCCCCTAACGAGGGCATGGCAACCCACTCCACTATTCCTGACTAGAGAATCTCCATGGACACAGGAACCTGGCGGACTGCAGTCCATGAGGTTGCAGAGTTGGACACGACTGAGTGATTAAGCACAGCACAGCATAGAAAAGTCTTAGAAAAATCTAAGCTTCTCTCCTCTTTAATGGGCTTCCCTGGTGGCTTAGTGGTAAAGAATCTGCCTGCAATCCAGGAGACCCGGGTTCGATCCATGGGTCAGGAAGATCCCGGAGGAGGAAATGTCAACCCACTTTAGTATTCTTGCCTGAAGAATCCCATGGACAGAGGAGCCTGGCGGGCTATAGTCCATAGGGTCGCAGAGTCAGACCACGACTGAGTGATTAATGTTTACTGATAAAAGAAACATGTAGAGTTGGCTTATTTATTTGATTGTTTTCCCAAGACCAAACTTGGTTAGAAAATAAGTACAAAGCAGCTGAATTTTTTCATGGCATATGATGAGATCTAGATGTTAAAAAACGAAGTTATGGGATTGAATGAAGATATCTGTTTCCAAATAGGAAAAGGAGTACGTCAAAGCTGTATATTGTCACCCTGCTTGTTTAACTTATATGTAGAGCACATCATGAGAAATACTGGGCTGGAGGAAGCACAAGCTGCAATCAAGATTGCCAGGAGAAACATCAATAACGTAGGATATGCAGAAAGTGAAGAGGAACTAAAAAGCCTCTTGATGAAAGTAAAAGAGGAGAGTGAAAAAGTTGGCTTAAAGCTCAACATTCAGAAAACAAAGATCATGGCATCTGGTCCCATCACTTCATGGGAAATAGATGGGGAAACAGTGGAAACAGTGTCCGACTTTATTTTTTGGGGATCCAAAATCACTGCAGATGGTGACTGCAGCCATGAAATTAAAAGACGCTTACTCCTTGGAAGAAAAGTTATGACTAACCTAGATAGTATATTCAAAAGCAGAGATATTACTTTGCCAACTAAGGTCCGTCTAGTCAAGGCTATGGTTTTTCCAGTAGTCATGTATGGATGTGAGAGTTGGACTGTGAAAAAGGCTGAGTGCCGAAGAATTTAATCTTTTGAACTGTGTATTGGAGAAGACTCTTGAGAGTCCCTTGGACTGCCAAGGAGATCCAACCAGTCCATTCTGAAGGAGATCAGCCCTGGGATTTCTTTGGAGGGAATGATGCTAAAGCTGAAACTCCAGTACTTTGGCCACCTCATGCAAAGAGTTGACTCATTGGAAAAGACTCTGATGCTGGGAGGGATTGGGGGCAGGAGGAGAAGGGGACGACCGAGGATGAGATGGCTGGATGGCATCACTGCCTCGATGGACGTGAGTCTGAGTGAACTCCGGGAGTTGTTAATGGACAGGGAGGCCTGGCGTGCTGCAATTCATGGGGTCACAAAGAGTTGGACACAACTGAGTGACTGAACTGAACTGATGCAGATGACATCACCCTTATGGCAGAAAGTGAAGAACAACTAAAGAGCCTCTTGATGAAAGTGAAANTGGACGTGAGTCTGAGTGAACTCCGGGAGTTGTTAATGGACAGGGAGGCCTGGCGTGCTGCAATTCATGGGGTCACAAAGAGTTGGACACAACTGAGTGACTGAACTGAACTGATGCAGATGACATCACCCTTATGGCAGAAAGTGAAGAACTAAAGAGCCTCTTGAAAGTGAAAGAGGGGAGTGAAAAAGTTGGCTTAAAGCTCAACATTCAGAAAATGAAGATAATGACATCTGGTCCTATCACTTCATGGGAAATAGATGGGAAACAGTGGCTGACTTTATTTTTGGGGGCTCCAAAATCACTGCAGATGGTGATTGCAGCCATGAGATTAAAAGACACTTACTCCTTGGAAGGAAAGTTATGACCAACCTAGACAGCATATTAAAAAGCAGAGACTTTACTTTGTCAACAAAGGTCTGTCTAGTCAAGGCTATGGTTTTTCCAGTAGTCATGTATGGATGTGAGAGTTGGACTATAAAGAAAGCTGAGCGCCTAAGAACTGATGCTTCTAAACTGTGGTGTTGGTGAAGACACTTGTGAGCCCCTTGGACTGCCAAGGAGATCCAACCAGTCCATCCTAAAGGAGACCAGTCCTGGGTATTCTTTGGAAGGACTGATGTTGAAGCTGAAACTCCAATACTTTGGCTACATGATACAAAGAGCTGACTCACTGGAAAAGACCCTGATGCTTGGAAAGATTGAGGGCGGGAGGAGAAGGGGACGACCGAGGATGAGATGGTCGGATGGCATCACCAACTCAACGGACATGGGTTTGGGTCGACTCAGGGAGTTGGTGATGGATAGGCCTGGCATGCTACGGTTCATGGGTTTGCAAAGAGTCAGACACAACTGAGCAACTGAACTGAAGATATTTGATTATAAGAAGTATCTTCAGAGATTTAGTTCATTTATCCCTAATTTTTTCATGATGCTAGTAAAATAAAATGATCAGTAATTATTTTTCAGTGACAGTAAAATGGATCAGAGATCTTTCAGGTAAAAGAAACACATATTTCAACTTACCAGGAAGATGACAGACTTATAAAATTTCCACCATTAGTAGGCAAAATGGTGCACCATATTGCCTCCTTTGGGCATCTCACTTCAGTGACAGTCCTTTTGGTTCTTTCATCATTTGTAAACACCAAACAGGCACACATACATAGACCCCACAGAAAGACTATAGTGTTTGTTTATATATTAGGTTGGTGCAAACGTAATTATAGTTTCAGGCCATGAACTTTAAATCATTATAACCAGGCTAAAATACATCTTTATTAATCAAAATAGGAACCATTACAGTCAACACATTTTTTGCCAATGAGAAATGTTTGTTTACTCCCATAGCATAAAAATCCATGCTTCAGGATTCAACGAACTCTTGGAAAGCGTTTTCTGCATCCCGCTGGTTATGGAAGCATTTTCCCTGCAAACAGTTGTCGAGATCCTTGAAGTGGTAGTTGGTTGGCAAGAGGTCAGGTGAATGTAGTGGATGAGGCCTAACTTCGTAGCCCAATTCGTCCCATTTCTGAAACGCTGGATGTGAGATGGTGCTGTCAGGTGGTGCTGTGGAGGAGAACTGGGCCCACTGTGTTCACCAATGCTGGCTGCAAGTGCTGCAGTTTTCACTGCATCGCGATTTGCTGAGCATACTTCTCAGACGTAATGGTTTTGCTAGGATTCAGAAAGCTGCAGTCAGACTGGCAGCAGACCACCGAACGGTGACAAAGGACTTTTTTTTTTTTTTTTTTGGTGCAAGTTTGGCTTTGGAAAGTGCTTTGGGGCTGTTTCTTGGTCCAGCCACTGAGCTGGTCATCACTGGTTGTTGTATAAAATCCACTGTTCATCTCACATCACAATCTGGTCAAGAAATGGTTCACTGTTGTTGTGTAGAGTAAAAGGTGACACTTCAAAATGACGATTTTTTTATATGCAGTGAGGCATCCACTTATCAAGCTTTTTCACCTTTCCAATTTGCTTCCAATGCTGAATGACTGTCAACGTTGAGTTCTTCAGCAGCTTCTCCTGTAGCTGTAAGAGGATCAACTTCGATGATGGCTCTCAATTGGTAATTGTCAACTTCCAGTGGCCAGTCACTACGCTCATCTTCAGGGCTCTCATTTCCTTTGCAAAACGTCTTGAACCACCACTGCACTGTACATTTGTTAGCACTTCCTGGGCCAAATGTGTTGTTGATGTTGCGAGTTGTCTCCACTGCTTTATGACTCATTTTGAACTCAAATTTGCTTCTTGTTTAATATCATTTCCCTAGTCTAAAATGAATATAAAATAAACAGCAAATAATTATTCAGTAGCAAAAAAAACATAAAAGTGAGAAATGTGCATTAAAATGATGACCACATTTAGAATGTATTCCAGTATCAACCTTGCACCAACCTAATATTTTAATCAGAATTCTTGAAATAGTGTGATAGCAGAAGAGACAGGAATCTGCTAAATTCAGCAGTTTTTTCAGAAATGATATACTGCAGGCAAAGGGATGTTCCTTGACAATAAGACAAGTAGGGCTATTTCTTTTTCCTTCACAGTAATACTTTAGATAAACACTGTGCAGAAGAATATAAAATTTATATGAATCTTAAAGAAACATAAGACTTCAAATAAATTTCATTGATCACTTCTGAGCATCTCTTCTCCCCCACGAGATTTTTGGCCTAGCATTTCATAGTTTGCATCCTTCTCCTCCACAGATGACCTTTTAGTAACTAATTTTTAGAAGCACTGCCCCCTATACATTTTTTAATTTTTCATTTATTTTATATTGACAGATCTTTTATTTTGCATTTTTGTAAAATAGTTGCACTTTTTAAAAAGGTTGTTAATTTACATGTATTTACATGTAAGTGTTTTTTATTTTCTTTGCAGATGATCATTCCTTTTCTCTGAGCTGTCGATGTGGCGGAAAATACAGTGTTTCAAAGGATGAAGCAGAAGAAGTTACGCTGATTTCTTGTGATACATGTTCACTAATTATCGAACTCCTTCATTATCGCTGAGATTGTTCACTAAGTGGAATTCTTTAGTGTATTCAGACACATGGAAGATAGGCTACTCCACCCTTTTCCATTCAAGCAAACGTATAAAGCTGACTAAAAAAAAGGATTTTTTTTTGGTCAGCTCTATTTTTGCAGAGAAAAGATAAGACTGTCAAGCAGAGGCTACCTAGATTAAGAGAAAATTGATTTCATCATTCATATGTATATTTATAGATCACAAGAAAGGGGTCTTGAATTCATCATTCATATGTATATTTATAGATCACAAGAAAGGGGTCTTGAATTTAAATTTATATTAAATAAATTCCCACCTGAAAACTTTATTATTGGTTCATTTTCCTCTTGGGACAAAGTACAAATTTTCCTTTCTTCGTGTATGTATGTCTCTTTTAATGGGTCATGCTGCTGCTGATGCTAAGTCACTTCAGTCGTGTCTGACTCTGTGTGACCCCAGAGATGGCAGCCTGCCAGGCTCCTCCATCCCTGGGATTCTCCAGGCAAGAACACTGGAGTGGGTTGCCATGTCCTCCAATGCATGAAAGTGAAAGTGAAGCCACTCAGTCGTGTCCAACTCTTTGCAACCCCATGGACTACAGACTACCAGGCTCCTCCATCCATGGGATTTTCCAGGCAAGAGTACTGGAGTGGGGTGCCACTGCCTTCTCCATATAATCAGTTATAGAATCATCATATTCTTTTGTAGTTGCTATGTTTTTGAAGTAACTTGATTTATCTAGCTGCTAAATAACGCCCTTTACACAACTCTCTCAAATCTCAGGTCATTAGATTAGAACCTTTGTGAATAGCATGTAAGCCTAGCTTCCCCATGATGAAAGCTGAATATGGATATTCATTAGGTTATCTCAAAGTTAATAAAGTGAAATGGCAACTGTAGAAAGGTTAGCCCTGGAGTCAGAAAACATGGCTATTGTGTAGCTGGTATGATGAAATGGACTTTTTAAGTGTGTTGTTATTGATTATAGCTAACTATAAAGACTTTGATTTTCTGTAATATCTACTATTCTATGTACAGAGTAAGTCAGAACTCATTTTTAAAAATTTTAAGAAATCTTT
The DNA here is from genome assembly GCA_006410675.1 of Oreotragus oreotragus. Lineage (NCBI taxonomy): Eukaryota > Metazoa > Chordata > Mammalia > Artiodactyla > Bovidae > Oreotragus > Oreotragus oreotragus. The sequence continues at coordinate 81,969 of SJYX01012693.1, read as the reverse complement.
TATGGGATCACTGAAACTTTCTTCCTTAATTTCAAATGACTGAGCCAAGCATGTGACTTAGCAGCTTTTTATTAGGTTAAACTCTTGGTATTTATTATTGGTTTGGACTTATAAATTATTTTCATTATACCTATACAACCAAAATTTGAAAGTGAGGTTGTTCTAGTTTTTCCCTAAAATACTTTAATATCTAAATTTAGATGACTTATTTTAGATTATATTTTTATCCATATATTTTGAACAAATATAGCTTCCAGAGTGTGTGGTGCTTATTCTTTATATTTAACAATTAAAAATAACTAAAATTGAATAACAAACAGTTTATTAGTAAGTACATGGTTTTAGTAACAGTAAACTCATTTGAACAGAATAATCAAATCAAAAGAATAAATGTTTGCTACTCATCAGAGAATCTGTGACCATTAGGGCTGTCACGTAGAAATCCAAAATCATTCAGAGGCCAAATCTGTAAAATCAAATGTGATTTAAGACAATTAGTAAAGCAATGTTATAGCATCATCATATTTCCTGTCATCCCTTTCTCCTTATTCTACAATCAAGAACAAATTTTCCACATCAAAATAACACTGTAGAAAGTAAACCTGTATTTGTGTACATATTTAAAATCTAAAATGTGGAACATTCAAACATTATATAAGAAATAAGATGTTTATGTGTGTGTATTTTCTTTCACTATTGGCAAAATTAACTGTATGCCTAAGCACTTAAGTATAACATCTCCTTAAGTGTAAAAAAATCCTGTAAATTATCCAATAGCACCAAGTACTCATGTCTGTTTTTCTCCTTACTGCCTGTAACAAAATGGAAAGGCCAACAATAACAATAATCTTTACTCTGACTCAGTGATTTACTACAGCGATGCACAGACTCCTACTAACTTACTAACAACTTACTAACAATTGGGACATCCTTGCATTCCAGCTAGCTGGACTCTAGACTGCTCTTCTACAAATGCATATTAATATGTGTCCTGGGTATGAATATGGTTAGAAAAGTTGTATGAGAGAAAATTAAAATTTTGGAAAGTTAAAAGCTTCTTATGCTACTACTAAAGTAATTTGAACTTTGTTATTCAAACGAAAATATTCTCAATTACCTGTCATATAATGGGGGAGTGGTAATGTTTATTATAGCTATTAAGGTTAACATGTTCCTAAGGTGTAGTCATTGTAACAGCCTAAAGATTTCAAAGATCATTTGAAAGAAACTTTTTTTTTTTCCTTGTTTTTTACCCCAGCTCAGAAAAGAAATCCTGCATTTTAAGCAGAAAACAGTAGTACCTTAAGGAAGATTCGTCCTGTTATTAGTCCATATGGAACAGGTCCATAGTACCTGGAATCTGCAGAATTCTGTAGATTATCACCTTCTAACCAGACATGACCCTTTGGCACCTAGAATTGGAGAAGAAAGCACCCCCTTTCAAAACAAATATGGATGCTATGAATAAAAAAATTATATGTCTTTTGGAGGTAGCAAGGAACGTCCTAAAGTTCTTTTGTAAAATATAGTCAGACCCTATGGTTTGCATTTTTGCTATTATCTCTGGCAAAATAAAATAAATTTTACTAAATATTAGTAAGTAGTATTAATATTTCAACTTTTAAAAAGACCTATCTTTTTTGCCACATGGTTCCCAAACATTAATTTGTTATACAAACTCCAAACTGAGGTTATAAGAGATCAAAACAGTGTGACAGGGTCATTAATTTAATAGACTTCAAAAGAGGTCATTAGGATGCTGACTGAAAATGTGCCCTCCTGTCTCAATAACAGCATAAGCAGGGCAGCCACTCACTCAGCAACATCCTGGGGCCAATACCAAGGCCAGACCTATTAGAATGTTCATGATGAACTAAGTGGTAATTGATTGTGACATCAATTACAAATAATCTCATCATTTTATTGGAATGGGCTTGTCAGAATTCTAATTAAGATTCTTGTTCTGCCTTTGTACAGGCCATATCTTCAATGTATTATATACTTCAATAATGACCATCAAGAACTAGAAGGACCTATTATCAGTTGTGAAATTAATGATGGTGACCCTCTACTAAATGAAGAGATCTTATATGTCCTGTGTATTAACTGGTAAATAAATTAAAATTTTTACTCAATGACAATCATAAGCATATTTAGAACATGTTACTGTAAAAAAAAAGTGCTCTGTGATATGAGACATTTGCCTATTAATGTCTGTTCAATATAAACTTTAAAAATTACTCTCCACCAATTGTTTTTAAAATTGTATTTTAAACTTTCTTTTCTTTCTTTTTTTTTTTTTTACAGTTTTTGTTAACCCAAGAAAGCTGAGTTACTAGCCAAAATGATCTATTGGGAAGGAATTAATTTTCACTATTCTTTGGACTGATTATTACTTGGGAACCTTATGTGAAGAAAAATAGTCCTATTAGGTTTAGTAAGAAATGACCGATTTTTTAAATGTCAAAATTTGGTTTTTTAAAGACCATCTTTTAGAGCTGTTTTAGGTTGACAGCATGAGAGAAAGGTACAGAGATTTCCCATATGCCTCCCACCCCCACACATGCATGGCCTCCCTATTACTGACTTCCCCCACTAGAGTGGCATATTTGTTACACCTGGTGAACTCACACTACCATCATCATCACGCAAAGTCCCATAGTTTACTTAGGGTTCACTCTTGGTGGTGTACAATCTGTGAATTTGGAGGAGTGTATGACATGGATCCTCTACCACAGTATTATACAGGATATTTTCACTGCCCCCCAAATCCTCTGTGATCTGCCTATTTCATTTCTCCCCCCAACCTCCACTGCCATCACCTCTGAATTTTAACTTTTGGAAAAATTAATTTGTACAAGTATGTAAAATATGAAGTATACTTTACATTGGATATAATTTTGGAATGTCTTTATGTAGAAATATTAGTCCAAAATGAATCAAGCTAAATATTTTCATTTAGATACACTTAAATGTCAAATCTATTTGAAGAGAAAGAACAGAAGTGTTTTGAAAGACTATCAGATATTGTAAGATCATTAACTCCTACTGGTTCTAGGGACAATAGCAAAGTTAGTTCATACCTATATAGTAAGTTGATTTATGTGCTGTGAAGCATAAGGCTGCTCAAATAGAAATATGAGTACATCTCAGGTCACAGATGAAAATAACAAAATAGTATACCTGGAAATAGTATATGTGGGCTTCCCAGGTAGCTCAAATGGTAAAGAGTCTGCCTGCAATGCAGGAGACCAAAGTTTCATCCCTGGGATCTCCAGGGAAGATCCCTGGAGCAGGGCATGGCAACCCACTCCAGTACTCTTGCCTGGAGAATTCCCTGGACAGAGGGCCTGGCGGGCTACAGTCCATGACTGAAGCGACTAAGCGGCAGCAGCATGAAGTACACAAATCAAGGGAGCAGCCTCATCACTGATGGTACCTTTAATAAGAGCTTCTCTATAAACAGGAAAACCTTCATGTTTGAGTCTTAAAATAGGTCACCTTTGGTGACCTACCCCTCTATCAATTACTCACTATCAATTCATTATGTTTGAAATTACTTTTGGAACACATACTGATTTTTGATATGGGGTAAGGGTGTACACTTTAAAATCAATTTTATAGACATATACATTAAAATGGACTCATTTTAAGTTTTGACAAATGTGCACTCTTGTGTAATCACTTACCACAATCAAGATGTAGAACATTACTATCATGCCAAGTTCCCTCCTTTTCAACCTCCCACCCCTATACTTTGTACTAGGCAACCAGTGATCTGTCTCCTGTTACTAGAGACTAGCGTAACTTGTTCCTAAATCTCATACAAAGGAGACTGCACAGTACATACTAACTATTTTGTGTCTGGCTTTTGTTGAGCATTTTTTAAATGATTAACACATGTTACATGTATCAGTCTTTCATTTCTTTTTACTGCTGAATATTGTTCAGTTGCTAAGTTGTGTCCGATTTTGTGACCCAATGTACTGTAGCTTGCAAGGCTCCTCTGTCCAGGCAAGAATACTGGAGTGGGTTGCCATTTCCTTCCTCAGGGGATCTTCCTGACCTCCTGCACAAGCAGGTGAATTCTTAACCACTGAGCCACCCGTGAAGCCCTTCTGAGAATATCCCATTGTAAATCACAGTACTTTTCCCCGTGGACCTGTTGATGGATATTTGAGTAACCTGTAATTTTTGGCTATTACAAATAAAGCACTATGAACACTGATGTATACACATCTATTTTTTTCCAGTAAATATGTAAGGGTGGAATTTCTGGGTCGTAAGTCTATGTTTAAACTTTTCTAAAATAATACAATTTCACATTCCCAACACCAATGTGTGTGTGTTTCTGTTGCTTTATAACCTTGATATTTTCAATTTTTAAAAGTTTTGCCTGTCTAGTAAGCTATTTTGTTATCACACTGTGGTTTTCACTTGCATTTCTCTTAAGTATTTTTCCTTATACCTGTTAATGTATCTTTTGTGAAATGTCTACTGAAAAATATTTTGCTCATTTTAAAAATGGATTCTTCTTCATTTTAAGAGCTCTTTATATACCTTGAGTACAAGTTTTTCGACAGGTATTGCAAATATTTCTTCACAATCTAGGATCTTTATCTTTTGCATTTTTCAACCTGCTGTAAAGACCATATAAATTATACTCTTAAGATTTCACTTGGTTCTTTCTTCTATTTAGCACTTCTTCCCTTCTTATGTTTACCCTCTAGATCCTTGAAAGTATTTATAATTAATGTTTTAGAGCAGGTGTCCCCAAGTTTCTAGGATCTAATGCCTAATGAACTGAGGTGAAGCTGATATAATAATAGAAATAAAGGGCACAATAAATGTGCTTGAATCATTCTGAAACCATCCCCTGCGATCAGTGGGAAAACTGTCTTCCAGGAAACTGATCCCTGGTGCTAAAGAAACTGGGGACCACTGTTTAAGAGCACATGACTATTAATTCCATTATCTTTGTCATTTCTGGATCTATTTTTCTTCTGTCATGGGTTTCATTTTCCCACTTCATAACATATCCAATTTGTGACTGAGTTGAACACTCATTTGTTGAGTGGATTTTGTTTTAAGACAGTGTAGATACAGTATACTAATGCATATATATGGAATTTAGAAAGATGGTAACGATAACCCTGTATGCGAGACATGTTCGGGATTGGGAACATGTGTACACCTGTGGCGGATTCATGTTGATGTGTGGCAAAACCAATACAATAAAGTTAAAAAAAAGACACACACACAAAAGACAGTGTAGAATGTCGAGGTCTGTTTGGTTTTTAGAAGGCAGTTAGGTTTGTGAATCAGCTTATTCCTTTCAAGCCTTGTTTTTAGGTTGGGTCTCTCATACTGAGTATTCCAAGGGCTAGTCTAGCCCACTCCTAAGGCATGATATTCCACGGTCTCTTCTGGATACTCTGGATATTCAGTGAGGTCATTCCCCTGTGGCTGGTAAAAACTCCAATGGCTCTCAGCCCTGTGTGACCTCTGGAAATTGCTAGGCAGATCCCCACTAGCTGTTCTTCGCTCAGTCTCTTAAGTTTCACCATGCCTGCTAAGTTGCTTCAGTCGTATCTGACTCCGCGACCCCATGGACTGTAGCCTGCCAGGCTCCTCTGTCCGTAGGGTTCTCCAGGCAAGAATACTGGAGTGGGTTGCCATTTCCTCCACCAGGAGATCTTGCCGACCCAGGGATTGAACCCGGGTCTTCTACATTGCAGTTGGATTCTTTACTGTCTGAGCCACCAGGGAAGGCCAAATTTCACCATATGCGGGCACAATTCAGTGTTCAGCCTCAAATCCAAGAAAACACTTGTGCATATTTCTCAAAATCATTCTGTGGCTCTTTTCTCCCTAGTGGTTTGATGCATAAATTCTAACCACTTAAATGTCCCTCTACCCTAATCTCTGTCTCCTCAACTCAGCAACACCACTGTCCTTTGATTAGAATTTTCCTTCCTCAGAACCTCTGAAAACTGTCTTAAAGACAGAAGTAGGGGAAAATATAAGGTTTGTTCGTTTCCCTTCTCCCAGGATCTGTCTGGAACTGCCTCCTGTACACTGTCTGAAAACACTTATTTAACATAGTTTGTCCAATTTTCCAGTTCTTTATGGAAGTAGAGCAAGTTCAGCACCAGTTACTCCATAATTGCTAGATGTTCAAATTATCTAAAGTCTTATTTTTTTTAAGCATACCTCATAACAATATGAAGAGAATCCTTCTAATTGAGAAAAATTTTAATGTAAATAAGGTGTGATTTGGCATCTCTACCTTGATTCCCCTTCAGGGGCATCCCCTGTATGTTTTCATTCTATCCTTTGCCTATCAAAATTCAAAAAGATCTGCCAAACTCACCACACCATTATACATAAGCAAGGAAGCTGCATATGGTATTGCTTGCATCTCAAAATTGACAATAAATATTCCTCAGTAGGCAGAAGTTAAATAGAGTTTATTTATAGAATAGTCACACCCAGCAGACAGCAAACAGAAGGGCTTGGGGCTTTCCTCGAGGCTCAGTGGTAAAGAATCCGCCTGCCAATGCAAGAGATGTGGATTTGATCCCTGAGTTGAGAAGATTACCTTAAGAAGGAAATTGGGTCTCTCCCACTCCAGTATTCTTGCCTGGAAAATCTGATAGACAGAGGAGCCTGGCAGGCTACAGTCCATGTGGTCACAAGAGAGCTGCACTACTACACAGCAACAATAGGACTTATAGTCAGTGAAAAAAAATTACAGGGTATACTTAGGTATAATTACTTAAAAAAATTTTTTTAATGTATTTCAAAATTTACATTTTGGGAATCAGTATGTATTACTTAATTCAATTACATATATATGTACATACACATATATGTGTCTTAATATGCCTAGTTATTTTAGTAATACTTGTACTTTTTTAAAAAGGTAACATTGTCCATCACAATGCAGGTCAGGAAGAGCTTTACTGAAGTAAAAACAATTTTTTTTGCTTTGCTTGTGTGGAAACAGACCCAACTTCCAATCCATACAGCAGGCGCTGCTTCTTTGCCCAGTACAAGTAAATGACTGCAATTATAGTACTGTCACTAGACCTCTGGATAACTGAAATATTAATTAGCTATGAACTTATTTAAGTAAATATAAAGTACAACACATTTTTGGTATGGATCCAAAACTTAAAATCTGACCTTTCTGTTCAGGTGAGTGGAGTGGAATGAAGCAACGAACAGAACAAAAATTTCCTTTCTAACCCAAAACACAGTTATTATCTGTTGGATTAATCTATTGGTTATCACTATGTTCAAAATTCAAGTAAGAAAAAAATTCTATAACAATATTATAATAAAATATTAACAGAATATAGATTAAAATATATTTTAAATTATTTGTAAAAAGCCATTATAACTTTCCAATTAAAGTGGAACTCATATTTATAATAAATGTTTTACAAATGGCCAAAAGTGGAAATCCTAATTCCATGTCTTTGTTCATCATTTCTGATAACCAAAACTTTTAAAAGTAGGATCCTCAATGATCCGCCTCCCAGAATACTGGAAATAAAAGCAAATATAAACAAATGGGATCTAATTAAAATTAAAAGCTTCTGCACAACAAAGGAAACTATAAGCAAGGTGAAAAGACAACCCTCTGAATGGGAGAAAATAATAGCAAATGAAGCAACTGACAAACAACTAATCTCAAAAATATACAAGCAACTTATACAGCTCAATTCCAGAAAAATAAACGACCCAATCAAAAAATGG
>SJYX01012693.1:35661-60822 GCA_006410675.1 Oreotragus oreotragus | reverse complement strand
GAAGTTATTACAAGAAAACAAGAGTAAGATAAATTTGTCTTGTACCAGGATGCAGCAGTGATGGTGGCAATGTGTGGTTGAATTCTATTTACAAGATATCAGTTCATTTCAGCTCAGTCACTCAGTCATGTTCAATTCTTTGCAACCCCATGGACTAAAGCACGCCAGGCTTCCCTGTGCATCACCAACTCCTAGAGCTTGCTCAAACTCATGTCCATCGGGTTCAGTGATGCCGTCCTCTGTCATCCCCTTTCCCTCCTGCCTTCAATCTTTCCCAGCATCAGGGTCTTTCCCAGTGAGTCAGTTCTTCCCATCAGGTGGCCAAACTATTGCGAGTTTCATCTTCAGCATCAGTCCTTCCCATGAATATTCAGGACTGACTGCCGTTAGGATTGCCTGGTTTGATCTCCCTGCAGACCAAGGGACTCTCAAGAGTTTTTTAAAATACCACAGTTCAGAAGCACCAATTCTTTGGTCCTCAGCTTTCTTTATGGCCAGTCCAACTCTCACATCCATACATGACCACTGGAAAAACCACAGCGTTGACTAGATGGACCTTTGTTGGCAAAGTAATGGCTCTGCTTTTTAATATGCTGTCCAGGTTGGTAATAGCTTTTCTTCCCAGGAGCAAGTGTCTTTTAATTTCAAGGTTGCAGTCACCATCTGCAATGATTTTGGAGCCCAAGAAAATAAAGTCTTTCACTGTTTCCATTGTTTCCCCATCTATTTGCCATGAAGTGATGAGACTAGATGTCATTTTGAATGTTGAGTTTTAAGCCAGCTTTTCATTCTCCTCTTTCACTTTCATCAAGAGGCTCTTTAGTTCTTCGTTGCTTTCTGCCATAAGGGTGGTGCCATCTGCATATCTGAGGTTATTGATGTTTTTCCCAGCAATCCTGATTCCAGCTTGTGCTTCATCCAGCCCGGCATTTTGCATGAGGTACTCTGCATAAAAGTTAAGTAAGCAGGTTGACAATATACAGCTTAACATACTCCTTTCCTAATTTCAAACCAAGATATAATCATCATGATTTACTAGCAGATTGGATGAGAGGGTAAAAGAGGAAGACAGGCAAGGATGATTCCAAGGTTTATGACTTGAGTGAGCAGAAGAATGGAGTCACCTTTCAGTGACTGGGAATATGTGAGGGAGGACCCAGTTGTGGAACGAAAATCAGGAGTTTAGTTTTGGACATACTAAGTTCAAGAGGAAAATATTAGACAGACTATTAGATATATGATTCTAGAGTTCAGGAAAGAATTTATGGTTGATATAAATTTAGAACTTAAATTAGACAGTATTTAAAACTTCAGGACAGGATTAGGTCACCTTATGTGTGTGTATATAGACAAAATAAGTTTAAAATACAAACCCTTAGTTACTCCAATATTTGGAGGAATCAACAAAGGACACTAGGAAGAAGCAGAAAAAGGAGAAAACCTAAAGACAGTGGTATTCCTCAAACTAAGTGAAACCAGGCCTGAAGAACAACTACTTTAAATACTAACAGTAGGTCAAGTGGAAGGAGGACTGAAAGTTGACCACTGGATCAGCAATAGAACATTCATGAGAACAATTCCAGGGAATTCTCAGGGATCAAAGTCTAAGTGGAATGAGTTCAAAAGAGAATATAAAGCTCACAGGGGAGTTGGTAAGTATGCACAACTCTTTCCTAAAGCAGGACAGGGTGCCCAAAAGGTCTGTTTGTTTGGATGGGAGGTTTTATAGCATGATTGTTTCTGATAGAACTTACTGTATTTCAAAATGCCTAACTGTAACACAGTTACACTATGAATTAAAATCACAGCTTTGAACTATCACACAATGTTATCCTGAGAAAGAGTATAAAGTGTTTTTCTTTGTTTCTTTATTAGCTTTATAACAAAATTTTACCATATTTTCCGAGTCTTGGCCCTATATTTCTTAGGGGAGTGGAGTCTATGTTAAATCACCTGCTGTGCTGATCAAGAGAAGAATGCTAATTCATTTAATGTATTTCCTACCTGCTAAATGCTTCTTCCAATTAAATTATTTTTGGCAAATTAGTGGCTTCTAGCAGCTAACTGAGGAATTCCTATAGTGTAGAAAGGCAAGTTTTTCAAGATGTTTGAGCTGAGTAAAATTTGTTTCTTTTGAGAGTCACAAATTAAGCTCATTTCCTAGTACCAATGCTCAGCCCATAACTCAAGGGAAAAAATTACTAGCCTCAATATCAGGAAAAAAAAGCAAAACCACCGCAGTAACACCTTGATAGGGACTGCTTAGTTTCCAAATGCTTACTGTAAAAAATAAATCATCTTTACTGCTTGCCATATGGACTTTTGGAACTCTGGAATGAATAAAACAGCTTCACATCACTTAACTGTTTATGTTCTTCTTCGCCAACTTAAAAACAATACGCTAATTCTTTCATACGCTAAACTCTATATTCTAGGTTCCAAATGAGAATTTTGGTGTTTTGCTTTCTGAAGCACCTACTTAAAAGAATGTTGTTGTTGTTTTGTTGCCAGAAATTCAAAACATATTTAATATACATCATCCTTATTATGCAGCTCAATCAAGATTTGAATAGCTTTGTCTTCATAACTTATAAACAACAAATATTTTTCTGAAAGGGTGCACAGATATGGGAAAGAAACCCTTTTCATAAAATATAGCACCAGTCTGCTTCTGAGATAGCTGGAAAAGGGAACACTCTAGAGGGGCAGATTGCAAACAGTTTGGATATCGCTTCAGAGTGCTCCAAACTTGGATGAATTTTTGTTATAAATCACCTTGATTAATGGAACACATCTGCTAAAGTAGTTCAGTAATAGCTACACAATTCTCATGGTTTAAAAAACTCAGCCTAGAAAAACTGGTGGGGGTGGGAAGTCTTCAAAAATCACTGTCTTGTCTTTAGAACTAATACTAGCCCTGATCAGAAATAGCTGCCTTTCTTTTAAAAAATGTTTAAGACAAATACATTGTAAGGGAAGTACAATTTGAGGAGACAGGAGCAAAAATAAGAATAGCTAAGTGGAGGATACTTTGGGAGAAGTAGTCCTGGCATAGTAAAAAATACAAATTTTTCAATAGAGCCAGGCTATCTGTGTTTGAAATCCAACTGTTTCTCTTACTGTTTGCAATTGAGCAATTTATTTAACCTCCCTGTTGCTCAGTTTTCCCGTCTGTTAAATGCTACTACTAACTACCTTTACTGGGTTACTGTCGTGATGATTAAATAAACTAATTCTTGAAAGAGTTTCAACACTTACCCTGTACTTATTCTGGTACAAAGTAAATACAGGGTAAGTGTTGACCAAAATTATCACAACTGTTGTACATTTATAATAGACACACCAAAGTGAATGGAATACATCTGGAACAAAACAGCAGTGCCCCCTAACTTATCCCCTCATTAAACATAAAAATCCAAAGGATGTTTTCCTTGAAAAGAATATTTATACATACATAAAAAATACATCATATAGTTCCCTGGTTATTTTTTCTGATTACTTAGCAGAGATTTTATCTAAATCCTTTCATCCTAACATTCCTCTTCTAATAATTTCAATAATTTCAGAAGAAAACAACAACAGCGGTGTGCACACTGTACAAAGTACAACTGCACACAACTACCCAGAAATTTATATGTTTTATAATCAGTTAAATGTTTTGTCATTTGTCTGTTGATAATTCTGGCCTCAGATGCTGGGAAAGATTGAAGGCAGGAGGAGAAGGGGATGACAGAGGATAAGATGGTTGGATGGTATCACTGACTCGATGGACACGAGTCTGAGCAAGCTTCGGGAGTTGGTGATGGACAGGGAAGCCTGGCATGCTGCAGTCCATGGCGTTGCAAAGAGTTGGACGGGACTGAGCGACTGAACTGAACTGAATTTTGGTCTCAAGTATATGCTTGTTGCTAAAGCAACTTAGAAGTGACTAGACTGCCTCATGAAATGATAACAGTCATGTGATTGTGAAATAATTATGTAAATAACTAACATATTTGAAAAACAAAAGGATAAGTATCCATGATGAAGAGCACAGAAAAATACTGATACATTACCTGATACTACATTCTCAAGTTTAACATTAGGATCACCATCAGCTATTGATTCCTATGATGTTTAGCACCGTAGTAATAAATAAACATCAAAAGTGTAATAAACATTTGCACAGCTGAACCAGTCTATTAAGGAAAGTAAATAAATAATAGATTATTTAATAGTCTATTGATCAAACTTACTTAATAGGCCACAGAGGCTATTACAGGTAAAAATAAATTTACAATGATGAAGGCAATTCAGCTCCTAATTATATGTTTACATTGGGGATGAAGATAAAGTTACTTAATAGATACAACAGTTCTATTAATAAAATGACAGTGACACAGAAAATTTAAACAAAAGAAGAAAATAAATTTATAATTAAAGTAAGCACAGCACATGCTGAGTAAACAGAAGGCCCTCCTTGCCCCACCCCACCCGCCAGTTCTGTCTCAGCAGTCATGTGATTGGGGAAGGAGGCTGACACATTACAGGCTCTTCGCTCTTCCACTCTCCTGCATCTGCTCTTTTCTCCTAACTCTGTTGGTAAGTTGACTACACCAAAGATATACAAAATATCTATTCTGAATATTTAAATAGGATTAAAAAAAAAAAACCCTAAACTATAAGACTACATTTGATTTTACCAAATTTTTCATTAAGAAGCCAGTGGAAAAACTAAGTCAGAATTCCAGATTGCATTTAGTTGTCCCATCTCCTTCGTCTCCTCCAATCTATGACAATCCCGGACTTTCCTTTTTTAAAGACTTTGACTTTTTTGAAGAGTATTGGTCAGTTATGTTGCAGGATGAACCTCAATTATGGTTTGTCTGTTGTTTTCTCATGATTAGATTGAGGCTATAACTTCTTGTTACAAGAATACCACAAAAGTGATGTGCTCTTCTCAGTGCTTCAGTTCAGGGCTACATTATGCTGACATGTTGTATCACTGGTGAAGTTAACCTTGATCACTCAGTTAAGGTAGTGTCTGACAGGTTTCTCCTCCACAAAGTTACTATTTCTCCCTTTGGAAAAATACCCTGGGAGAGATACTTTGAGACTATACAAATCTACTATTTTCCTTCAAACCTTTGCCCAATATTTTGACACTGCTGGTGAATCCTGCCTTCAATAACTAATACTAAGATGTTTGTATGGGGCTTTAAAAGGAAATAAAATATATAAATTATGACGGTCACGTTGTTTGTGATACAACTATAACACTTACATATTCTTATTCTACTGAATACATCATTTTAACTTATATTCAAACATGAATAAAAGTTATTTTCATTTGTCAGTGTGTTCAGTTAACGCTAATCAACCGTGATACCAATGAATAACACAATTGAAATGTTACTTACATAACTATGGCTTTTAAAGAAACCTGCTGGACTACTGGTGAGAATTTTGTCTCCTTCCAAACCAATTACTCTTTTACAAATACTTGATTTTGGATCACTCGGGCTTTTTGCAACCACAATGTCACCTCTGAGGGGAAAAAGTCAAAGAAAGTCAGTGTTATTATTAAACATAAACACATGCATGGCACTGCTACAATACTTTTCTAAAGCAACTTAAAGCCACACCCTTTATCCTCTCACACACTAACCCTCCCATACATTTACCAGCTTTGAGAACCTCAAGACTAACTTTATGGGTCAGAATTCAAAAATAAGAGTGATGGAAAAACTATTAGAAGATTCTAAAATTTTTGACAATTCCACGAGAATTTACCTTCTTGCACTGTACTTAGTCTGTTACTTCTGTGTCTAAATTTTTAGAAACAAAACTATAAAAAAGCCATTCATGTAAATATCACCAGACATCATCTATGATTCCCTAGAGCTTAAAAAACTGAGAAATCGCAGTATGTAAATTATATAAATCTAGATAGTTCATAGTACAGTCAAAAAGACTTATATGTGAAGAAAAATTATCAGAAGACTTAGCCAGAAAAAATATTAAAAATACTAAAAACTCCAAACATATGATACAAAAAATAAACTGGCATACATATAAAACCAATATGGATAGGCTTACATATGGAAGAGATGATTCATGGAATAAGTAACAACTTGCATATATTAGAAGACTAAGTAAGATACTTAAAACTGGAAAGGAAGGAGACAAAAATATAGGACTAATGTCCCAACCAAAAAGAATACAAAACTTTCTGCATGAAATGACATTAAATGAATTCTGTTGCTCACACTTGAAAGGATTTAATATATTTACTTATTGTCTGTACCAGGTTCTTAAAGTAATTTGATGCTGCTTATGATAAAAGATGCATATATCAAAATCAAAAGTCATTAAAATAAAAGATGATGGTTAAATCAGAAACCTAGTTATTGCTATATGTAAGTATTATAATGAGTTTGAAACTTTTTGGTAGTCAAGTTGAAAAAGAAATTATGATTATTATCTGCCAATCATTAATAAAATAAGGTTTAGTTTGAAAAGTATGACAAAATTTTTCTTAACAACTAAATCAAAGAGGAAAAGATATGTATGTAAGGAAAGTAAAGATAGCATCTTTATCAGAAATTTTACAGAAATTACAACAGTATTCAGAATAGTCATTTCTTCAGGCTATTCTTAGTAAGAGTTGAATGCTATTAAAACACTAAACTCTGTAAGTTGGAGTGCAATATAAGGCTTATACTTGTTTGAAAACGGGATAAAGCAGCTCTTTCCAACCAACTGGAACGATGGCAGCAGAACTGTTCAGATGAAGAAATTTCCAAATACTGTAACATATGTAAAATACTATAAAGTTGATTATGGCTAGCTTTGGGGAAAGAAATGTTCTCCGTGGGAGTCTTACTCAGCTTAAGTTTGTTAACAAAATAATCAATATGACCCTCAAAACAAACAGCACTTGAATGGCAACATAAAAGATCATAATTTAGTCAAAGTTTTTTTAATAGAAAGCATTATTTCTGTAGACTGTACTTCCAGTGGTCTAACCAGATATTATAGGCAGAGAACTTAGGTCAAAAAAGATTACCTAGAATTCTCAACTCTTTCAAATAGCATTTTAAAATAAACCTAACAGAACTAAGATTCAAATGTTCCTATATCATTTGTAATTATCCTTATTATTCTAGTAGATTATAAGCTTTTGAGATGAAAGATCAACCTCTTACCCAACCTAACATTCTCTATAGGGTAGAATACATCTTATAAATGAGGTGCTCACTGACAGTTTAAAGAGTAAGTAGTAATAACGGATGACTGTCTCAAGCATGAGAGTTCTGTCCACTGGACTGAAAACTCCATGTGTTTTAGAGACCAGATATGCAGAATTTTATCTTTCCTAAATGGATGGCTATTCTGTCTTTAGAAACAGGCAGCTAATAAGAGTTTCTCTTGTCAGGTGTCAGAGATTCCCCTGAAATCTCAGAGTTCTGTGCTGCAGGTTAATGAAAAAAATATTCAGTATAGTAATATTTTTAAAGTAGAGTTACCAACTGACTGACTACCTTGGTTGTAAAAGTTACTTTGGTATGTCTCATATAAATGCCAAATTTTGAGCTGTCTTTCCAGCTAATGGGTTCCCTGAATGAACAGAATACAAAATGAAACTCAAAAAAATCTTATTTACTAAACATAGTTATTTATATTATCCATCTGACTCCAAAGAGTATCCCCTCCAAAAAAGACTATATTGAAGGATTCATTCAGAAAACATTTAGCCAATGAATCCAGCTTCTTGTTAAGGATGCTTAAAGACTGTGAATCATCTGATTAGCATGGAAAACAGATGCTTGTCTTTACGTTGTAGTGAACCCAGGTCTCCAGTTAATCCAAAAACTGTAGGAAGTTATTTTGATATAAGGTAAAAAGAAAAGGAAGCTAGAATATAACCTGTTACATAAACTTTATTTTATATCTATCAATTAGGCATCCTGAAGTTGTTGAGGATAAAAGATCTGAAGAATTACCTAAGGCCCAAGCTAGACCATAATGCTTGAGGAAGAGAGTTTCTATGTAGAGAATCTAAGACGGTGGAAGATCAGTAAATGCAAAGAACAGTTTTACACTGTTCTTGATGATTTTCCAGTAATGTGGAATACACTACAGAAAAGGTCAGTAATGAAAGAGGAATGCCTAAACCTACTTATGCCATAAGATAAATAACAGCTCAAATGAGTAAAATTTATATTTTCTGAAGATGAAATGTAATACAGATTTTTTAAGAATTATGAACAACCAATGGACCCCAAATTTTAAGGACTCAAAAAGGTTCCCTTTAGAAATTACATTAAATGATTAATACTTAACATCAATTCAGAAGTAATAACACTCCAGGAGTTAAGTAGAATAAATAATATCTTAAGGATTGGAAACACCATTTAGAACAGGATTTCAAAAGATTTAGTGGTGAATAATATTTGTTGAGGAATTTTGTAACTTAATGTAATTAATCAGAAAACTCATAATAGTTCCTGGCTCCCAGCTATATACAGTGCTATATAGTCTAAAAGTCATCAACTGTTCATCACAGACTATAGAGAATAAGAGAGTCGCCAATAGAAACGCAGGATTATATTGAAAATTAAAAAATCAAATCACCAAGATTAGAATATGTAACTGGCTCCTAAGTCTCTAGTTCAAACGATCCAAGAGACTGTGTGTTTTGAGAGACTATTAAAATTTCTCACAGTGAGAGAAAAAATTTGAGTCAAAATTTCATCCAGCTGGTCATTAATTTGGTTATTTACAGAAGAGTTTTTAAAGCTAACGTTAAGAAACTGCAGAAAAGACACAATATATATGTGTGTTTTCACCATGAACTTAATATATTTGTGACAAAAATTTACCTTTGGATACCATAAAAATGTCGACTAAGATTTTCTGCAAAGACAATATCGGAATTTTGAATTGTAGGCNAGAGTTTTTAAAGCTAACGTTAAGAAACTGCAGAAAAGACACAATATATATGTGTGTTTTCACCATGAACTTAATATATTTGTGACAAAAATTTACCTTTGGATACCATAAAAATGTCGACTAAGATTTTCTGCAAAGACAATATCGGAATTTTGAATTGTAGGCTCCATTGATGGTCCAGAACACTGAAAGAGAGGTAATTTTTAAACTTAACTTGAAAACTTTTTAAAATATAAATATCTGATCAGGCTTAAAAGAAAATCAAGCAAATGTTCTTTAAACTTGGAGGATGATTTATAATAAGCTGGTAGCTCTGAGAGAAGGTCAACTCTATAGAGAGGCCAGCAAATCTAGAAACACAGGCAAAATACATTTAAAATGGTTTATTAATATTATATTATGAAAGATGAATAACATTACCTCCGGTGCCAAATTTTGGCCGTCCTGTAAAATTCAAGTGCTTTGAGAGCAGTGACTTTGTCTCAAGTTCCCAACTGCTAACCAAGATCAAGAACAGCGCCTAGCATAAAGGCGATACTCAATACATACTTGCTGAATGAACAATTAATGATATTTTCTTCTTGCTATGGCCAAATATCATCCAGAAGCTTATGATAGTAATTTAGCAAGTGGTATCATACTATTTTCAACTAACTGATGTCTTTCATTCTCTTCAAGAGAATAGCTTATTCATTTTGGGGGTCTGCAACTTACATTTTCTACTGAAAAATATTGGCATAATGAGATTCACTTTAAAAACTTTCATATTAGTGTGTCTTAAAACAATAATCTTCATATATACCTCAAAACAGGTATGAGGTACATATCAACAGGGAATTGGTGATGGACAGGGAAGTCTGGCGTGCTGCAGTCCATGTGGTTGCCAAGAGTTGGATACGACTGAGTGACTGAACTGAATTTACAACTCAAAACTGTAGTATATCATCACTGTAATCTAAAAAATCTAAATACAACTGTCTTCATTCAATTCAGTTGTATGTAAATAAAACTTTTTACTCAAAACCTCCTACTCAGGCAGAAAAAAAAGACCATAATAAAAGTTTTTTGCTATCTCTGTAGTCTACTGGAAGCACCAGTACAAATTAATAAAAAAAATCAAAGGGGAATTTCAGTTAGATATATTTATTTGCCTAAATATAGTTATTAGAATTATTCCAACTTGAGATTATACTACTATAAATCTCTTTGGGGTAAACCTGTAAACATAGAAACACCAATAGCAAAACTCACTGACTGAACAATCAACCAATTTATTATTTCATTTATATGACAAAAGGTGAGTATTGTCATGGTTGATAGATTTATGATGCAATATTAAGAAAATACATTGGGAAAAGGATAGCCTTAACATTTTAATTTTGACACAAGGCAGAATAAATCATTTGTTTTTGTAACAGTTATGACACTCTTCACAATAGCTGAAAAGTAGGATGTTTGAAAATCAGAGAAATATGTGCTGAAATTCCAAGTCTACTTGGAACTGTGGGACGTGTAGAAAGTTACTTGAGCTGTCTGAGCCTCAGCTTCCTCATGTACATAGTATTAGTAGATTTCTAATAAGTAGTTCAGGGGCTTCCCTGGTGGCTCAGTGGTAAACAATTCGCTTGCAACGCAGGAGATGTGGATTCAGTCCCTGGGTCAGGAAGATCCTCTGAACAAGGAAATGGCAACCCACTCTAGTATTCCTGCCTGGGAAATTCCATGGATGGAGGAGCCTGGTGCGCTACAGTCCATGGGGTCGCAAAAGAGTTGGACACAGCTTAGCAACTAAACAACAATAATATGTATCTCACAGTGTAAAAGATTAAATGAGTTAATAAACAAAGTATCAATCACATCCTACAACACAGTAAGGAGTATTCAGTAACGGTAAAAACTAATATTTCGTTAGGGGCTTTTGTGCCCCTGAAAGAAACAATACAGGACCACATTTAAAGTTACAGTTCTGTTTTACATCAGTGCCAATGCAAACAAACACTATTCCTTCAATTTAAAAAAATAACATATTTTATATGATTATTTTCTTGAATGTGAGCACTTACCATGAGAACACCACCAACGTATTCAAAAGCACAATGAGCTATGCAGCCATACTGAATAGTATAGCCAACAAGTCGAAAGGTTTTTCCCAGAACACCACGAAGCATAATTCTATGTAGACTCTGCTACCATTGGCCTGATGGTAAATTTCAAAAAGTTTCATGATCAATACTATTTTAAAACACTTAAGAGATAACTCTACTCTAAAATATTTTACAATTACCCAAAGTGTAGTAAATGCCTAATATGATTTGTGCAGAAAATCAAAAGTTTACTTTCATTTTTGCTATAAAGATCTTTTTTAAAGGCAAATCATAGCTACTTAATATTCTGATCTACTAAATAGATTATATTCAAATATTACTGGATTTAAATATAAATTCGGTAACTAGTAGACTCTGAACTTGTCTCTCCCCTTTCATGCCCTGGTTATTTCTTGATATTAGGGCAGATACTTAAGAAAAGATATTAACTCTTTCAAATATTAATAACAGTTCTTCATACTGTTTCCAGTGATAGAACATCAGTTCTTGTCATAATAGGGTAATAAAGAGGAAAAAAATAGAATAAACGTATGAAAAGGCAAGTTTTCAATTACTTCATTTATTAACTTGTGTGATCTTCAATGAATTATTTCATCTCTATGGGCCTTAATAAAATAGAAGTAATAGTATCTCACAGAATGGTTCAAGAATCAAATTCAATTAACATGTCCTAGTGGCTTTGTAAATTGTAGTTACATTCAGTTGTCAGTTATTAATTGCTACTATAACAATGAACTCATGATTATGAAACACCATTAAGAACCATATATTTTTTAAAAGCCATATATACTTGACATAGTGATATTCACCTAAAATATTCCTAGTATTTGTTCCTTCTTTTGTATTTACCTGCTACAACTACGTTTCAAGCATTTCTNGGGGGGCCGAGGTTCCTCCCCCTGCGCCCAACGGCGCCTTGGGCGCCGGCCACGACTGCCCCGGGTTCGCGACCGCACAGCGCGGAGTCTCTGGTGCGTCTCGCAGGCTGTACGCATGGCGGTGCATGGCCCCGGGGGGGAGTCGGCCCTGCACTGGTCTGCCTGCCTGGTCGGACTGCTCTGGACCCGGTCGGACTGCTCTGGACCCGGTGCCTGCTCGCCAGGCGCCTCTGCCCGCCCTCCGAACCTTGGGACTTTCCCACCTTCCCCGCTCCCCGTCCAACGCTGGTTCTCTTTCTTGCTCGCTCGCTCTCTGACTGCAGCGCAGGAGGCCTCGGTACGATTCCTGGGTCGGGAAGATCACCTAGAGAAGGAAATAGCAACCCATTCCAGTATTCTTGTCTGGAAACTTCCATGGACAGAGGAAGCCGGCAGGCTACAGTCCATGGCGTCGCAAGAGTTAAGACACGACTGAGCGACCAAAACCACCACCACCACAACTAAAGCTCAATTAATTAAAAAAATATTTAAGAGGAAGTAACAATAACAGAATATTGTTTGTAAAGTTAACTAGGTTGTGTAAATACTACTTTGCTCCAATGAAATATTAGGGAAAAGTAGGGGCACGACTTAGCAACGAAGCCACAAGGGGTAAGTCCTAAGGCTTAGCTGTGAAAGTGTGATCTATGAGACAAACCCTAAAAAGTAGTGAAATTGATATTACATTTTTTAAAAAAGAGCTTATCTGATGTTACAGAGGGGATATATTATGAAACAAAAGGAAACATGAGGCACTCAGCAAGAAGACATTGATAATACAGATATGATGAAATTTAGAGAGGAAATTAATAGAAATCTACCAAAATTTAAGTAATTTGAATTGTGCAATAGATTTTGCTTTTGGCTAAAAAACATACTAAAAAAAAATACAAAGATGCTATAACTATAAATGGTTCTGTTCTTCTGAGAAGTCCTGTAGTTAACTTCCATTCACAAGTAATTGGGGCCATAGCCTTTTTTTTAATTATTACTCAGTAAATGCCCAATTTCAAATACAATGTTTGAGAAGAAACTATCTCATAAAATAATAAAACAGATCAGTGATCAGAAGAAAAAAGTTAACAGACATCATTTCTTCCTTACAGATACTAGCAACAGAATGGAGGCTGAAGTATCTGAAATTATTTTCGATCTTAGTCTCGTAAATAAAAAGAACTGTTTATAAAGGACTCTGAGGATCAAGACTAGTTGGTCTTATATTTTAAAAGAGGAGCACTGTTGAGAAATACTGAAACAGATTAAGAGCTCACAAATTTATTTAAGAGAAACCTCAAGAGTAGAAAGTAACATTCACATAGTGTTAGTAGCTCAGTCACATCCAACTCTTTGCAACCCCATGGACTGTAGTCCCCCAGGCTCCTCTGTCCAAGGGATTCCCCAGGCCAAGAATACTGGAATGGGTAGCCATTCCCTTCTCGGGGTATCCTGTGACCAGGGATCAAACCTGGGTCCTATGCATTGCAGGCAGACTCTATACCATCTGAGCCACCAGTTCCAGTTCAGTCACTCAGTTGTGTCCGACTCTTTGCGACCCCATGAATTGCAGCACGCCAGGCCTCCCTGTCCATCTGAGCCACCAGGGAAGCCCAAATTCATGTAAGATATAAATAAATCACACACTGCTAGGGTTCAATAGCTCTACTGGCAAAAAGGATTAAGACAGGAAACCTCTGGTTAACACAGTGATTTCAAAGGGTCCATAACTCTTTATGTGCATACATGTGCCAGATATCTTGCTTGTCACTTTGGATTTGCTCTCTACCTTTCTCCATACTGCTCTCTGCACTTGGAAAACTGATCTATGTGAACTACATCAAGGCACTTCAGTCAAGCTTTGACTGAACTCCAGCAGGAAGTCAGAGAGAGAAAGGAAGGGTTATCTATTTTCCTGGCTATTTCTTTGGCTATTCTTAGGCTGGCTATGTCTTTTGACCATAGGTCACTGAATCCCCAACGGCATAGGAGTTATTTTGAGGGGTCTCCTACCAGCCAAGCTTGAGATTATTTTAAAAAGTAGTAACAGTAGTAAATAATATAGTAGAATAAAAATGAAATCTAGTCAGTACATTTTTTTTTTAAGTATGTGTTGGGGATAAGGCAAGTTCTTTATCAAAAAAAAATAGCAGCTAATAAATACAGCAGGAATAATGAAATTAACACCAATGTAATTCAGGCAAAGGCCATTAATAGATTGGATTAGAAGAATTAGTATTACTAAAATGGCCATACTACTCAGAGTAATCTATAGATTTAATGTTGTCCCTATCAAATTACCCATAACATTTTCAAAGAACTAGAACAACTAATCCTAAAATTTATATGTAACCACAAAGACCCAGAATTGCCAAAGCAATCCTGAGGAAAAAGAACAAAGCTGGAGGCACAACACCTCCAGACTTCTGACAATACTACAAAGATACAGTAATTAAAACAGCATGGAACTGGCACAAAAACAGATATATGGATCAACAGAGAGTCCAGAAATAAACCCACAAACCTACAGTCAATTAATTTTCAACAAAGGAGGCAATAATATACAATAGAGAAAAGTCAGTCTCTTAAATAACTGGATAACTATATTTAAAAGAAGGAAATTAGAATGGTCTTTAACAACATACACAAAAATAAACTCAAAATGGATTAAAGATCTAAATGTAAGACCAGATACTATAAAACTCCTAGAAGAAAATATAGGCAGAATACTCTGATATAAATCACAGCAATAATTTTTTAATCTGTCTCCTAGAATAATGGAAATAAAAGCAAAAATAAACAAGTTAAACTTGAAGTTACTGCACAGCAAAACCATAAAAAAAGACAACCTACAGAATGGGAGAAAATATTTGCAAATGATGTTACCTACAAGGGATTAATTTCCAAAATATATACAATGAGCTCATATAGCTCAATATAAAAACAAACAAATGACCCAATCAAAAAAATGGCAGAAGACTTAAATAGACATTACTCCAAAGAAGACACACAGATGGCCAACAGGCACATGAAAGTATGTTCAACATCGCTAATTATTAGAGAAATAATCAAAACTACAATGACACATCACCTTACACCAGTCAGAATGGCCATCGTTACAGTCTACAAATAATAAATGCTTAAGAGGGTGTGGAAAAATGGGACCCTTCTACATTGTTGGTAGGAATGTAAGTTGGTACAGTTACTATGGAGAATAGTATGTAAGTTCCTTAAAAAACTAAAACTAGAGTCACCATATGGTTGGCTGAGTGCCGAGGAATAATGATTTTGAAACGTAGTGTTGGGAGAAAACTCTTGAGAGTCCCTTAGACTGCAAGATCAAATCAGTCAATACTAAAGGAAATCAATCCTGAATATTCACTGGAGGGACTGATGCTGAGGCTCAAGCTCCAATACGCTGGACACCTGACGCAAAGAGTCAGCTCACTGGAAAAGACCCTGATGTTGGGAAAGATTGAAGGCAGGAGGGAAAGGGGACAACAGAGGACGAGATGGTTGGATGACATCACCAACTCAACAGACATGAGTTTGAGCAAGCTCCAGGAGACGGTGAAGGGCAGGGAAGTCTGGCATGCTGAAGTTCATGGGGTCGCAAAGAGTCGGACATGACTGAGTGACTGCAATTCCACTCCTGGGCATGTATATAGAGTAAACTCTAATTCAGAAAGATATATGCACCCCAATGTTCATAGCAGCAATATTTACAATACCCAAGACATGGAAGCAACCTACATGTCCATCAACAGATGAATGGATACAGATGTACATATATACAATGGAATATTACTCAGCCATAAAAAAGAATGAAAATTGCCATTTGCAGCAACAGAGATGGACCTATATATTATAAGTAAAGTAAGTCAGGAAGAGAAAGACAAAACCATGATATCACTTATATGTGGAATCTTAAAAAAAAAATGATAGAGATGAACTTATTTACAAAATAGACTCACAGGCATAGAAAACAAACTAATGGTTACCAAAGGGGAAAAGGTGGGAAGGATAAATTAGGAGCTTTGGAGATGTGTATAAGAGACAGGGTGAGTATTGTCATGGTTGATAGATTTATGATGCAATATTAAGAAAATACATTGGGAAAAGGATAGCCTTAACATTTTAATTTTGACACAAGGCAGAATAAATCATTTGTTTTTGTAACAGTTATGACACTCTTCACAATAGCTGAAAAGTAGGATGTTTGAAAATCAGAGAAATATGTGCTGAAATTCCAAGTCTACTTGGAACTGTGGGACGTGTAGAAAGTTACTTGAGCTGTCTGAGCCTCAGCTTCCTCATGTACATAGTATTAGTAGATTTCTAATAAGTAGTTCAGGGGCTTCCCTGGTGGCTCAGTGGTAAACAATTCGCTTGCAACGCAGGAGATGTGGATTCAGTCCCTGGGTCAGGAAGATCCTCTGAACAAGGAAATGGCAACCCACTCTAGTATTCCTGCCTGGGAAATTCCATGGATGGAGGAGCCTGGTGCGCTACAGTCCATGGGGTCGCAAAAGAGTTGGACACAGCTTAGCAACTAAACAACAATAATATGTATCTCACAGTGTAAAAGATTAAATGAGTTAATAAACAAAGTATCAATCACATCCTACAACACAGTAAGGAGTATTCAGTAACGGTAAAAACTAATATTTCGTTAGGGGCTTTTGTGCCCCTGAAAGAAACAATACAGGACCACATTTAAAGTTACAGTTCTGTTTTACATCAGTGCCAATGCAAACAAACACTATTCCTTCAATTTAAAAAAATAACATATTTTATATGATTATTTTCTTGAATGTGAGCACTTACCATGAGAACACCACCAACGTATTCAAAAGCACAATGAGCTATGCAGCCATACTGAATAGTATAGCCAACAAGTCGAAAGGTTTTTCCCAGAACACCACGAAGCATAATTCTATGTAGACTCTGCTACCATTGGCCTGATGGTAAATTTCAAAAAGTTTCATGATCAATACTATTTTAAAACACTTAAGAGATAACTCTACTCTAAAATATTTTACAATTACCCAAAGTGTAGTAAATGCCTAATATGATTTGTGCAGAAAATCAAAAGTTTACTTTCATTTTTGCTATAAAGATCTTTTTTAAAGGCAAATCATAGCTACTTAATATTCTGATCTACTAAATAGATTATATTCAAATATTACTGGATTTAAATATAAATTCGGTAACTAGTAGACTCTGAACTTGTCTCTCCCCTTTCATGCCCTGGTTATTTCTTGATATTAGGGCAGATACTTAAGAAAAGATATTAACTCTTTCAAATATTAATAACAGTTCTTCATACTGTTTCCAGTGATAGAACATCAGTTCTTGTCATAATAGGGTAATAAAGAGGAAAAAAATAGAATAAACGTATGAAAAGGCAAGTTTTCAATTACTTCATTTATTAACTTGTGTGATCTTCAATGAATTATTTCATCTCTATGGGCCTTAATAAAATAGAAGTAATAGTATCTCACAGAATGGTTCAAGAATCAAATTCAATTAACATGTCCTAGTGGCTTTGTAAATTGTAGTTACATTCAGTTGTCAGTTATTAATTGCTACTATAACAATGAACTCATGATTATGAAACACCATTAAGAACCATATATTTTTTAAAAGCCATATATACTTGACATAGTGATATTCACCTAAAATATTCCTAGTATTTGTTCCTTCTTTTGTATTTACCTGCTACAACTACGTTTCAAGCATTTCTGAACTAATGGCCTAATGCTTAGGCCTAGACTTCTAGGCACTGTTATCAGATTAAATTTACTAAAACACATCAACAATAATTACATGTAACATTTGCTCAATGCGTGGAATATAAGTCAGGCTTTACAAATTAATCTCTGTGAGATAGATACTATTACTATTATCACTTGATAGATAAGCTAAGAGTAGTCAGCTTACATGCTAAACATCAATAAGACTAGAAACTCAAGAACTTAATCATTATGTTACAGACTCTCATATTTCTCCCTTGCTCTCATAACTTCTACAGTTTTCTATCACATATTACTCATTTTCACGATTCTTTTTCAAATAGCTTCCATCCCATCTTCAGATTCCAACCTGATCTTCCTTGATGCTCCTACAGAAACTGACTACTCAAACATACTCCTGTTTACTTACACTGCCCACCAAACGCTTACTTATGCCAATATTCACGCCTGGAAATATATACCCATCATGATACCCATGTGTAACTCTTTTTCCAAACGCTCTCAATAGGCAAGTTGTTGCTTCTCATTTGGGTTCCTAATGTTCATTTTCAATGATTAAGAATACTGTCTCTAAAGTTGGTCTGTCAAAGCAGATATGACGGCTCCACCACATTTTAGCTGTGTGACGTTCAGGTTATTTTACCTATGTAAATCTCAAGTGCTTTTATCTGTAAAATGGCCTTACTATCACTATCTCAGAGAGTTAAGTCAGGATTACTTGTATCAGATGTGTAGTTGTGTAGTGAAATAGGTCAATAAATGCTAGTTACTGTGTCATTTGCTTGGCAATTAGCATGTACTAGATAACCTCATATAATTAAGTTGCATTTCCAAATGTCTAAGTTTCTGCCTGTCTTATGTTTAAGTGGATTTTTTTTCCTTCTGGATGCACAGTGCAATTTGCGGGCTCTTAGTTCCCTGACCAGGGAGTGAGCCCAAGCCCTAAGCAGGGAGAGCACAGAGCCCTAGCTACTGGACCTCCAGGGAAGTCGCAATAATAGAATTATAGAACCCACAGGATAGGACTATTATTTATCAGTGTTTTATTACTTATTAGCGTTTAGTCACGTATTGAACATAGATTATGTGTATTGAACATAGATTATGTCATCTCCCCTAACAAGTCTTCACTGGGCCACCCCAACAAATGTTACCTATGCTTTTTATCACTTACCTAGCTTCAGCATACACTGATTATACTACTTACTGCACTATATTATTTATATCTTTCTCTTATTATACATTTTATTACCATATTTGTTTATATGTCAGTGGGCAGTGACAGTGCACTATTCATCTTTGAATCCTTGGAGCTTGACTGAATTAATGAATATATATTGAACCCAAATCTATATTTTTCACATCTTTAGTATGATAAAATGGTTATAAGGTTCAAAATGATGATCAGAACCCTGAGATTTTTGGTCAACGAGGAGACAGAGTAATGTCATACTCACTGAAAGAAAAAACTATCAGTAACATATTAAAAAGTGCTCTCGTTAAATTTTTTAAGTAACATGAAATATTTAATCTTAGGAATCTGGCTTACAGTAATAACTGACATACTTTTAAAAGCTAATGATTTTTAGAATATAAGTTAATAAACAGTGATACTTAAGAATACTTCATAACTAAAGCGAGGCAAAGGATGCAAAGGAGGGAGACTTCTGTCTGCACAGGGACGAGGAACCCGCCCAGGCAGTCTTTCCAGGTGGTCGGGGAAAAGGAAAACAAGACAGTGGGGAGCGGCGTGAAAAGGGGGTCGGGTAGGAAGGCGGCTCCTTGTCTGCCCCCGCCCCGTTGGCCCCCTCCACGCCTCCATGCCCGCCGGGCACCCCGCCCACCACCCGCTAGGTCACCAGGGTGGCCCACCCCGTCCCGCGCCCGTGGCGTCCTCTCTGGCGTCTCTCTTCCGCCCGACCTGCCCGCCACATCACTCGGGGGCCGAGGTTCCTCCCCCTGCGCCCAACGGCGCCTTGGGCGCCGGCCACGACTGCCCCGGGTTCGCGACCGCACAGCGCGGAGTCTCTGGTGCGTCTCGCAGGCTGTACGCATGGCGGTGCATGGCCCCGGGGGGGAGTCGGCCCTGCACTGGTCTGCCTGCCTGGTCGGACTGCTCTGGACCCGGTCGGACTGCTCTGGACCCGGTGCCTGCTCGCCAGGCGCCTCTGCCCGCCCTCCGAACCTTGGGACTTTCCCACCTTCCCCGCTCCCCGTCCAACGCTGGTTCTCTTTCTTGCTCGCTCGCTCTCTGACTGCAGCGCAGGAGGCCTCGGTACGATTCCTGGGTCGGGAAGATCACCTAGAGAAGGAAATAGCAACCCATTCCAGTATTCTTGTCTGGAAACTTCCATGGACAGAGGAAGCCGGCAGGCTACAGTCCATGGCGTCGCAAGAGTTAAGACACGACTGAGCGACCAAAACCACCACCACCACAACTAAAGCTCAATTAATTAAAAAAATATTTAAGAGGAAGTAACAATAACAGAATATTGTTTGTAAAGTTAACTAGGTTGTGTAAATACTACTTTGCTCCAATGAAATATTAGGGAAAAGTAGGGGCACGACTTAGCAACGAAGCCACAAGGGGTAAGTCCTAAGGCTTAGCTGTGAAAGTGTGATCTATGAGACAAACCCTAAAAAGTAGTGAAATTGATATTACATTTTTTAAAAAAGAGCTTATCTGATGTTACAGAGGGGATATATTATGAAACAAAAGGAAACATGAGGCACTCAGCAAGAAGACATTGATAATACAGATATGATGAAATTTAGAGAGGAAATTAATAGAAATCTACCAAAATTTAAGTAATTTGAATTGTGCAATAGATTTTGCTTTTGGCTAAAAAACATACTAAAAAAAAATACAAAGATGCTATAACTATAAATGGTTCTGTTCTTCTGAGAAGTCCTGTAGTTAACTTCCATTCACAAGTAATTGGGGCCATAGCCTTTTTTTTAATTATTACTCAGTAAATGCCCAATTTCAAATACAATGTTTGAGAAGAAACTATCTCATAAAATAATAAAACAGATCAGTGATCAGAAGAAAAAAGTTAACAGACATCATTTCTTCCTTACAGATACTAGCAACAGAATGGAGGCTGAAGTATCTGAAATTATTTTCGATCTTAGTCTCGTAAATAAAAAGAACTGTTTATAAAGGACTCTGAGGATCAAGACTAGTTGGTCTTATATTTTAAAAGAGGAGCACTGTTGAGAAATACTGAAACAGATTAAGAGCTCACAAATTTATTTAAGAGAAACCTCAAGAGTAGAAAGTAACATTCACATAGTGTTAGTAGCTCAGTCACATCCAACTCTTTGCAACCCCATGGACTGTAGTCCCCCAGGCTCCTCTGTCCAAGGGATTCCCCAGGCCAAGAATACTGGAATGGGTAGCCATTCCCTTCTCGGGGTATCCTGTGACCAGGGATCAAACCTGGGTCCTATGCATTGCAGGCAGACTCTATACCATCTGAGCCACCAGTTCCAGTTCAGTCACTCAGTTGTGTCCGACTCTTTGCGACCCCATGAATTGCAGCACGCCAGGCCTCCCTGTCCATCTGAGCCACCAGGGAAGCCCAAATTCATGTAAGATATAAATAAATCACACACTGCTAGGGTTCAATAGCTCTACTGGCAAAAAGGATTAAGACAGGAAACCTCTGGTTAACACAGTGATTTCAAAGGGTCCATAACTCTTTATGTGCATACATGTGCCAGATATCTTGCTTGTCACTTTGAGCCACCAGGGAAGCCCAAATTCATGTAAGATATAAATAAATCACACACTGCTAGGGTTCAATAGCTCTACTGGCAAAAAGGATTAAGACAGGAAACCTCTGGTTAACACAGTGATTTCAAAGGGTCCATAACTCTTTATGTGCATACGTGTGCCAGATATCTTGCTTGTCACTTTGGATTTGCTCTCTACCTTTCTCCATACTGCTCTCTGCACTTGGAAAACTGATCTATGTGAACTACATCAAGGCACTTCAGTCAAGCTTTGACTGAACTCCAGCAGGAAGTCAGAGAGAGAAAGGAAGGGTTATCTATTTTCCTGGCTATTTCTTTGGCTATTCTTAGGCTGGCTATGTCTTTTGACCATAGGTCACTGAATCCCCAACGGCATAGGAGTTATTTTGAGGGGTCTCCTACCAGCCAAGCTTGAGATTATTTTAAAAAGTAGTAACAGTAGTAAATAATATAGTAGAATAAAAATGAAATCTAGTCAGTACATTTTTTTTTAAGTATGTGTTGGGGATAAGGCAAGTTCTTTATCAAAAAAAAATAGCAGCTAATAAATACAGCAGGAATAATGAAATTAACACCAATGTAATTCAGGCAAAGGCCATTAATAGATTGGATTAGAAGAATTAGTATTACTAAAATGGCCATACTACTCAGAGTAATCTATAGATTTAATGTTGTCCCTATCAAATTACCCATAACATTTTCAAAGAACTAGAACAACTAATCCTAAAATTTATATGTAACCACAAAGACCCAGAATTGCCAAAGCAATCCTGAGGAAAAAGAACAAAGCTGGAGGCACAACACCTCCAGACTTCTGACAATACTACAAAGATACAGTAATTAAAACAGCATGGAACTGGCACAAAAACAGATATATGGATCAACAGAGAGTCCAGAAATAAACCCACAAACCTACAGTCAATTAATTTTCAACAAAGGAGGCAATAATATACAATAGAGAAAAGTCAGTCTCTTAAATAACTGGATAACTATATTTAAAAGAAGGAAATTAGAATGGTCTTTAACAACATACACAAAAATAAACTCAAAATGGATTAAAGATCTAAATGTAAGACCAGATACTATAAAACTCCTAGNCTACAGTCAATTAATTTTCAACAAAGGAGGCAATAATATACAATAGAGAAAAGCCAGTCTCTTAAATAACTGGATAACTATATTTAAAAGAAGGAAATTAGAATCGTCTTTAACAACATACACAAAAATAAACTCAAAATGGATTAAAGATCTAAATGTAAGACCAGATACTATAAAACTCCTAGAAGAAAATATAGGCAGAATACTCTGATATAAATCACAGCAATAATTTTTTAATCTGTCTCCTAGAATAATGGAAATAAAAGCAAAAATAAACAAGTTAAACTTGAAGTTACTGCACAGCAAAACCATAAAAAAAGACAACCTACAGAATGGGAGAAAATATTTGCAAATGATGTTACCTACAAGGGATTAATTTCCAAAATATATACAATGAGCTCATATAGCTCAATATAAAAACAAACAAATGACCCAATCAAAAAAATGGCAGAAGACTTAAATAGACATTACTCCAAAGAAGACACACAGATGGCCAACAGGCACATGAAAGTATGTTCAACATCGCTAATTATTAGAGAAATAATCAAAACTACAATGACACATCACCTTACACCAGTCAGAATGGCCATCGTTACAGTCTACAAATAATAAATGCTTAAGAGGGTGTGGAAAAATGGGACCCTTCTACATTGTTGGTAGGAATGTAAGTTGGTACAGTTACTATGGAGAATAGTATGTAAGTTCCTTAAAAAACTAAAACTAGAGTCACCATATGGTTGGCTGAGTGCCGAGGAATAATGATTTTGAAACGTAGTGTTGGGAGAAAACTCTTGAGAGTCCCTTAGACTGCAAGATCAAATCAGTCAATACTAAAGGAAATCAATCCTGAATATTCACTGGAGGGACTGATGCTGAGGCTCAAGCTCCAATACGCTGGACACCTGACGCAAAGAGTCAGCTCACTGGAAAAGACCCTGATGTTGGGAAAGATTGAAGGCAGGAGGGAAAGGGGACAACAGAGGACGAGATGGTTGGATGACATCACCAACTCAACAGACATGAGTTTGAGCAAGCTCCAGGAGACGGTGAAGGGCAGGGAAGTCTGGCATGCTGAAGTTCATGGGGTCGCAAAGAGTCGGACATGACTGAGTGACTGCAATTCCACTCCTGGGCATGTATATAGAGTAAACTCTAATTCAGAAAGATATATGCACCCCAATGTTCATAGCAGCAATATTTACAATACCCAAGACATGGAAGCAACCTACATGTCCATCAACAGATGAATGGATACAGATGTACATATATACAATGGAATATTACTCAGCCATAAAAAAGAATGAAAATTGCCATTTGCAGCAACAGAGATGGACCTATATATTATAAGTAAAGTAAGTCAGGAAGAGAAAGACAAAACCATGATATCACTTATATGTGGAATCTTAAAAAAAAAATGATAGAGATGAACTTATTTACAAAATAGACTCACAGGCATAGAAAACTAATGGTTACCAAAGGGGAAAAGGTGGGAAGGATAAATTAGGAGCTTTGGACTAAAAGATACACACTACTTTATGTAAAACAGATAACAAGGCTCTACTGTATAGCAAAGGGAATACTATATTCAGTATCATATAATACACCATAATGGAACAGAATCTGAATAAGAACATATAGATAGATAACTGAATCACTTTGCTGTACACAAGGAACAAGCACAACATTATAAGTCAGCTGTAGTTCAATTTTAAAAATACTGAGTAGAAGGTTGCTGGTAAACAGGATAGGTACAAAATATTAAAGTAAATAATTTATTATTTACAAAGGGAACAGAATACCTTTATATGGAGAGATCAAGTAAATATTACCTTAACTATGTGATCCAATTTAGCTGCATGTGAAGCTGCTCAGTCATGTCTGACTCTTTGCAACCCCATGGACTGTAGCCTACTAGGCTCCTTAGTCCATGGGATTTTCCAGGAAAGAATACATAAAGGTAAAAACTGATATGGAGCTTCTTGACAATCTTATCATCATTGTACTATTCTTGCCAAAAATGTATAACCTAAATCTCATTATAAATAATCAGATACATCCATACCATAATTAGGTCAATTAGGACATGGATATCTCAGAGCGGGGGATTCAATTATTCTACCTACCACATCAAAATACCAACACACTAAACTAGTAGTTATCAAAGTATGGTCCCGAGATCAGCAGGAGGGGCATCAAAGCAACTTGTTTGAACTGCAAATTCTTGGGCCAAACTCAAGATTTATGCAATCAGAAATTCTGGGAGTATTGTTCAGCAATTTGTGTTTTAACAAGTTCTCCAGGTGATTCTGAAGCAAAATTTGAGAACTATTGCTGTAAGCTCCCAGGATGGCCAGTGGGCACATTTATCCTTGAGCAGCTTTGCTCAGCTAGTCATTTATTAGTGGGTGCTGTATAAATGTATAAATACTACGTGAAAAAAGTTGGGACGCTTTGGCATACAGAATTCTACTCTCCTAGGAAATAGAAATTGTTGCTTTTTACAAGGCTGTATATTGTCACCCTGCTTATTTAACTTCTATGCAGAGTACATCATGAGAAATGCTGGGCTGGAAGAAGCATAAGCTGCAATCAAGATTG
>SJYX01012693.1:21580-33621 GCA_006410675.1 Oreotragus oreotragus | reverse complement strand
TGTATTAGCAGAAATCTACGAAGAATTGATGGTTTTGAACTGTGGTGTTGGAGAAGACTCTTGAGAGTCCCTTGGACTGCAAGGAGATCCAACCAGTCTATTCTAAAGGAGATCAACCCTGGGATTTCTTTGGAAGGAATGATGCTAAAGCTGAAACTGCAGTACTTTGGCCACCTCATGCGAAGAGTTGACTCATTGGAAAAGACTCTGATGCTGGGAGGGATTGGGGGCAGGAGGAGAAGGGGACGACAGGGGATGAGATGGCTGGATGGCATCACTGACTCAATGAACGTTGAGTCTGAGTGAACTCCAGGAGTTGGTGATGGACAGGGAGGCCTGGCGTGCTGCGATTCATGGGGTTGCAAAGAGTTGGACACAACTGAGCAACTGAACTGAACTGATTCCTTATCATATTTACATTAAAAAAAAAAAAGACTGAGTTAGATAAATTAGGAGTTTGGGATTGACATATACACACTACTGTATATAAAACAGGTAAACCAGAACCTATCGTACAGCACAGGTAACTATATTCAGTATCTTACAATAACCTATAATGGAAAAGAATCTGAGAAAGTATCTATGTATAAATGAATCACTTTGCTATACACTTGAAACTAACACATGGTAAATTAACTTATGCTGCTGCTACTGCTGCTAAGTTGCTTCAGTCGTGTCCGACTCTGTGCAACCCCACAGATGGCAGCCCACCAGGCTCCGCCATCCCTAGGATTCTCCAGGCAAGAACACTGGAGAGGGTTACATGAAAGTGAAAAGTGAAAGTAAGTCGCTCAGTGGTGTCTGACTCTTTGTGACCCCATGGACTGCAACCTACCAGGCTCTTCCATCCATGGGATTTTCCAGGCAACAGTACTGGAGTGGGTTGCCACCGCCTTCTCCGATACTTCAATTAAAAACTGAGTTATTAATGTAGAGAACCAATTCCTTTAATGGGGAGCCTATGTACTCTAACAGAGAATTACTAGAAAAGCTAGAAAAAAAAAAGGAAAATTTTAAATTGTGACTGTGTCACATAACACAGGAAAAGATATGATGATACTTCTTTCAGAAAACCTTTAAGAGACTTCTGATTAAAATATAGCAAACCTCCACATAATGCTGGCGTAAGAAAGCAAAGTTGCTATCTACTTTCAACAGATATCTGTATTATAGACTTAAAAATGTCTTCTTCCTATAACATAAAGTTAGAAAACACTATGTTAGATGTAGGTCATAATGGCTTCTTTCAATACACAAAAAAGTCCTCAAACACCAACCAAAATCACTAATAGCAATAGCCACAAATACTTAAATAGCAGTTCTTGCATGCCAAGAACATGCAAGAACATGTTCTGTTCTGAACATGTGCTGTTCTAACGACATATATTAACTCATTTAATTCTTACAATAATTCTATGATAACTTAAGTATCTGAGGGACAGAAAAGTGAACAAACTATTCAAAATCACATAGCTCATACACAGCAGAGCCAGAATTCAAACTGAGGAAGTTGGGTTCTAAAATCCACTACTACACTATATGCCTCTCAATAAAAATCAAAGAAACTTATTGGAAACTATAAAACAGGCATGGGAGAGAGGCTGGACTGGGGGCTTCCCTGGTCGCTCAGTCAGTAAAGAATCTGCCTGCAATGCAAGAGACACTGGTTCAATCCCTAGGTTGGGAAGATCCCCTGGAGAAGGAAATGACAATCCACTCTCGTATTCTTACCTGGGAAATAAAGTGCATATGCAAATATATATCTCAAACTAGCTAAAAAGATGGAGCAGAATGAACTCCAGAAGATTAAAAAGTAGACATTTCTCCATCCTTAGAAGTTTCAGGGAATAGGGGTACAAGTCTAAGATCTTGATTTATGACTAAACATTGAAGAAGCCTTTTTGGGTATTTCAGAATACCAAAGGCACAAAAAAAAATATCCACCTGATTGTTCAGGTGTTGAATTCCTTTGAAAAGAGAAAGCATTCTGTTTCCTGTAGAAAAAGAAAAAAAAAAGTAAAGTGTCAGGGTTAATTGAGAATATCAGTTTACAGAAATTAATTCATTTTAAAGTATAGCCAAAGAAGTGATTAGTGTACTTTAGTTAGTGAATATAGTAAAGAAGCATTTAAAGAAGGATTCACATTAAGAAAAAGGTGAGGAGAGAGTAGATGTGAAGCAGAAGACAAATCACAACATTAAGAGTTTTGCTACATTTCCCTTCATCTGGATAAGAAAAAACAGCAGACTTAAACATTCCTGACACCTCTATGATTTCTAAAGTTCAAAGATATCTATGCAAAATACACTTTTAGCATATAAGTATACATATGTTTGTGTATGTATCAGTTCAGTTCAGTTGCTCAGTCGTGTCCAACTCTTTGTGACCCCATGAATCGCAGCACGCCAGGCCTCTCTGTCCATCAACAACTCCCAGAGTTAACCCAGACTCACGTCCATCGAGTCAGTGATGCCATCCAACCATCTCATCCTCTGTCGTCCCCTTTTCCTCCTGCCCCCAATCCCTCCCAGCATCAGAGTCTAAATAAAGTAGCTGAAAGACATATGTCCACTTCAGACTCTGAATGTAAGTTACTTGACAAGGAGAGAACAACAAAGACTCATTAAGACATAGATGCTGAGTGGTGTGCCCTGTTCAATAGCTAAATAATTCATACTCACACAGCAGCCTCTCTATCAAAGTAACTCAAATTCCTGACATTTCAAAATCACTTTCAAGGCTGCTAATCAATTGTTCAAATCTATAATGTTAAATCTACTGTAAGACTTGTGCAGAGGGTATTTTTTATTTTCTAGAACTGCAAATCAAGGAGCACTTATCCCTGTAATCAATGAAGATTATATTTAAATCTATTTATTTTGATTCATTCTCAGAGGAAATAAATGACATCACTTTAAGGTTTAAAGCAGTGAAAACTGCTTTAAATATGACTGTCGCATCAAAATAATTCAAGAACCTAATTTAAAACCCAAACTTAAAAAAAAAAAAATCCCAATTTCCAGGCTCTCATCATGGAGCTAATGAATAAGAATCTGTGGGAGCAAGGCTACAGAATTAGTAATTTTAATAAGCTCCCAGAAAATCCAGTAAAGGACTCTGTGCTTCATTTGAAGCCACTGAGACAAACCATTTTCAGAAACTTGACAAAATTTAACCATTCATTATTTTTAAACTAATTGCTACCTTTGGGATAATTCTATAAATTTTCATCATCAAACTTTATAATGCTAACATTTCAATGATTTGAAAAATCCAATATTATTTTCTGAAATTTACTCTTTTATGTATATATATACACACACACAAAATCAAAACTCATTTTATGTTTATAAAGCATTAAGTAGTTGACACTTTTAATACAATCAAGTACCAGCCTCCAAACTGTTAAATACCAAAGCCACCCCATTCATTCACCAATAATTCCCCAATGGCTACATAATTCATCTATTTCAGAACAATATACAAGTTGTACAAACAATAGTTGAAGGATATTCATTCAAATGGAAGAAATATCATTTAGCATTACTACAGGCTAGCTGTTGTGTACCAGCCTACAGTTCATACATGGTCCTTTGGAGAAAATACTAAGGCTCACACATTACCAATAAAGAAAAAACATTCATCATCTCTTAAATAATCAAGAAGTCCTAAGATTTCCCATCCTGTTCTTTTATAACAACTGACTTAATTAGTATAAGGTTATTTGGGACTTTCCAAAGGAGATCATTTCTAATCAAATAAAAATAATGTCTAGAACAGGGAAGTAAAAAACACTAACTCTCAAATGTCACTCAATAAACAGCTGAATAAAAAGCAGAAAAGTAAACAGTGAAAATGTTTAATAAAATTTTTAGATAAATTTTATTTTGAAAGGAAAGCTATGCTTATGAAATAATTATATAATACTATTAACTACCATAGAAAGTTACCCTGATAAAATACATTACCTGACAAAATAATCTGAAATTACACATAGGTCAAATACTGTGTATTTAAAATACAAATAATTATATTACGATGATAAGAAAAATATTTTAGCTCACTTATTTCATGAACAAGTCTTTTCAGTCTAATATAATTTTATATAAACAGCTTTTCAAATAGTAAAAGTACAAATAGAAGACTATAAAAGTCCTTTATAAACTACCACAATGAGGGTCAGTAGAAATATTATTAAGCTTTCTCATTCATTCATTTTATATGTGAAAACAAATGAAGAAACACATTTTGGGATACAAGAGATTAGAACCAGTTAAAATTTATTAGAACGATAAGTTTGCTAGGTAGGTATGACCAATGATCACTATATAAATTTATTAAAATTTATTATTGATTTTTTAGACAAAGACCTCATACAGAGAAAAGTAAAGTGTACTATATGTTAACAGAGGCTATATCAATATTTTATGTAAAATAGATGACTATATTTCAGTTATTTTTATAATTTCAAAACATTTTAGTCACCTAAATTTAGTTAAGACTTTTAAGTTTGAAAACATTAAAATTAAGGTTTTATAATCCATTTTTTCAAATATAAAACTACTAAGTCAAAAACTACAGTAAGATAAAAATCAAGTGCTGTGAATAAATATTTTAAAAGTAAGTACTCCAGGATCATAACACTGACAACACTAATTATCTTTTCTAGTCTTGGCAGTTATGTTGCATACTGTTTGGGTGACTGATGGGATAATTTCACTTCATTTTCTCTCAGTTTATTCTGGACCGTGTAAGAGATGAATATTAAAATAATTAACACCTCTAAACAAAGTACTTGATAAAGTTTTTGGTTGAAATAAAATGCTTTAAAAAAAAGTCAATTAACTACTACATGATTCTAAAGCAAGTAAATCCCCATCTGCTAAAGGAAACACTAAGAATTTCTGATTTTAAAAAACAGTCATTCAGTATTAACTATATTAAGACCTGTACCTAAGATCATATACTTTCAAAAGAGCCCTTTTTATATCAGCAAATTGAGCCAGCATTTCCTTAATTATCAAAAGTATGTTGATATATTTTGATATCATTAAACATTTTATTCACTGAAAACATTTAATTCAGCAGGAATTGAAGCAATCACAAAAAAGCGTAAAACATATGACAAATTACTCCCATTCCTCATACCTATGCTCAGTTGGATTTATTAATAATGGCCTTCTATCTAAAAGAACACCAATGTATGTAAATTAATATTTAATCTCAAATATAAGTCTTTACCAACAGCAAATACATTATGTCACCAAACTGGAAAAAGCATAAAAGACACTATGAATCAACTTTTCTATCTTAACATTTTAATAAGTTTTAAGTCATATTTAGTTCATAGTCTATATATGTCTTACATAATTTATGAGTCATAGATTATAAGGCAACATATTCTAAACAATAAAAAAGCATATTCTTTGCCTTGATCACCTGATTTTTTTGCTGTTGTTGTTTATAAAATTAATCACAGTTAGCAGGAAAGAAATCTCTTTGAGCTTCATGAATGACATCCAAGAGATGGGAAAGGATTAGTTCTCAGTTGCTGCCAGTTATAACGCCAGGTGGCTTTTTCTGCAGTGAAGGTGTTACCGATAATCCCATTACACTGGTACTAAATCTTGCAGACATCAAAATTATCACCAAGGTTCCTTTTCATCCCATCCTTTCCAAATGACTGGAAGTCGCTTCACCTGAAAGAAGTCAAATCCACATGCAGCTGCTATTTTAGCAGGCAGCAAACTCCCTGAGAATGCCAGTTGTGATTCAATTTTGCTGTGCTGGTGGCCCCCTATTCCCTGTCCAATAATACATCTGTTAAAAAATCCTACAGCTACAAATCAAGTTTAATCCTACCAGGGACCTCATGTTGGTCTTGTCTTCCAAAAAGGCAGCAGGTTCTGTTGTCTATCTGCTGGCGTCCAGGGAATACCCTTCAAATCCCAGCCCTACTTAGAAGAATAAGCTAAGGATCACAAAACATGACCTCAAAAACCCTGATATGACTATATTCTGACCCAGAGGCATTCATTCTAGGTGAAGATTAGAACTTTGCATAATAAGATTACACAGCAAGTGAATGATATCAAGGGACTATCCATATGCAGCCGCTGGTTTTCTACAGACAGCCTGTGCTCTGCAATATGCAGTGCAGACGAAAAAAAGCTTGGTCTTTCTAGCTCAAATAAAATAGATTCACATGAATTAGCTGGCCATTTCCAGATTCCTAAATCCCCTATTACATCTTTTATTGACAGCTCCTGTGAGGATAGCACACATGTTATTCCTTTTTATTCTGTGCTTCTGTAACAATCATGCTCTGTAATTGAAATGTACATAGATTATGGCTAGAAATTAACATCTTGTTTGCTGTAATCTTGGATTACAATTGACTGTGTATATAATAAAATTAGGAAATCAATGGATGGATTTATCATCTTCAAGAAACTAGAGGTACTGTTTAAAGAATAGTTTAACATTTTATGTCAACACTTTATAAGTCACAAAGAAAAGTCAATAAAAATTTAAGTGAGTAAAAGAATACAACAGGCACCAGGCAATATCTACATGAAGATCGCATAAAAATTAGCTCATTTCTTTAAAAATTTAGAAAATGTGAATTATTCAGAAGTTTCACAAACAGTATTTTCTCCCTAAACCATACATGAACAAGAAGGTCCACGACACATAATAAGGTCTCTACTTTGTTATAAAGTAGGTACAGTAGCAGCAGTATTTTATACAAATCATCTTGATCATTTTACACTTTAAAATATTTGAACCAATACAAATCAGCTGTAATTGAGACTTTTAGAACTCTTAACTGTATACCTTTACTCAGTGAAATAATCTCTTTATATTTGCATATATAGAGAGCATTTATTAATAAAATGCATGGAATCCTAGAGCTATTTAAAAAACAGTATTTTTATGTTCAGCTTTTTTCTTCCAAGAAATTTAAAGCTATACTAACTTTAAGCAAACATACATTGAAAGAGAGATTCACATTTGTTTACACAAATACCTATCCAGAAAAATTCTAAGAATGTGAGGAGGAGTTCTCAACTTTATTCAAAGGAAAAAAAAAAGTATCAAGATTTGTTATGGAATTCTTGTAAAATTAAGCTCCTTGGTATACTTGAAATATGACTTATTTGATAAATTTGATTTGCCCACAAGTGTTGAGGAACATAGCACATCCACTATGTTGGCCATTATTATTTCCTTATCATCACAATACCTGTAAGCACATCTACATAATATCTGATAAATACTCAAGTGGCATACTTCTGATTTTGCCTACGAAGCATGCACCAATATCATCAGCACCAAAAAACTGTAAGCAATTTCAATTTTACAGCACATGAATACTCTTTGATTACCTTTATTAGGATAGTACAGAAAACAATGAAGAATATAAAAAATACACATTTCTGTTATGATTTTTATATATAATACTGTAGAGCTACAGTATTCAACAAGGTAGCCACTAGCTACATAAGGCTATCAAGTACTTGAGACATGACTAGTCCAAATTGAGATGTAAGTATAAAATAGCTGGACTGTGAAGATAGTACAAAAAAAGAATAAAATATCTTGTATTAATTTACATGTTGAAAAGATAATATTTTGAATTTAATGGGTTAAATAATATATATATGACTTGCATTTATTTCTATTGAACAGCACTGCTTTAGCAGACCATTTCCCATAATATATTCCTAAACTAACTGAAATTGTACTATTAATAAAACACTAAAGCAGAGGATTATTTGGAAAAACAAACATTCCAGTATCAAAGCTGATAGAAAAGCTTAGTAAAGAAAAACAAAATGCTGTCATTTTAGCTTCTATCTCATATTTCTAGCTTAAGGGTAGTAAGGGAAAACAAAGGCCCAGCCAAATTGATAACCAACATGTACCAAAAATGAATGATGTTTTATAGTTACAAAAATGCTTTAGTACAATAAACCTAGGTTTTTAAGAAAAACTACATCTTGGGCAATTTCCTAAAAGACTAGTAAGGTACGTGTGTTACCCCTCATTGAGTCCAGCAGACAGAAACTTCAAGAGTCTGGATCTAGAATGGGCCATGATTTTTGCCTAAGGTGCTATATTTATTTATATTCAAATTTTAAAACTATACTTAAGAGTAATGACTATAAGAGAGATATGAAGCATTTAGTGTATTCAGAGTTTCATCAAAATTTAAAAGATCAGTTTTATAAACCACTATAAAACTGCTTTTTCATTAGTCTTCTCATCATTTCAACAATGTAGGTAAAGAAAAAAAAATCCATTAACAAAAAGGGTTTTACAGAAACAGGGTAAACTGTAAATAGCTGAAATATGAAACATATACCTAATTTAATTCAAGAAAGTTAATGGCTGATTTAGTATGACCACAGAAAACTGATATGATAGAATTAAAATACAAAGTGTAACTCTGTCACACATTGGAATATTATTTTAATATAGACACAGTATGTAAGGTATTAATTTAAAAGTTGCTTTTTCATAATTATTCCTTCATAATATATATCTAAAAGCACTAAGACTAAAGATGAAATGTGAGTATCAGTTAATAAGATGGGTAAAATCTAAAGAAATTCCTCATGACTTAGCCATGCCACTTTTTCCTATCCTTTAATTATTTAAGTTCTTTTATGGATACAAGTATCACAAAGACATAGACACACAAAAAACTCCAAAATAACAACAATAACAAACTTTCTAGTCATCAATATATGAGTGCAATGATATTCAGTCTAAGTTAATCCCCAGACATCCAAATTCATGAATAAAAATTCATCAGTTTTAAATACACTGAGCCTATTAAGCAAGAACAAAAGCATATGCACAAAAGAGCTTTTAATATATTTCAAAGCCCACAAGAGCCATGGTCTCATTAAAATTATAAATTACACAAACATGGAATGAAGATTCAAACTGCAGTGCAGCTAAGCAGATTACAGAAAACCCCGCGTTCCATATGATAACACACCATGGCCCTCCCAGATGGGGGCTTGGAACAAAAAGGCCATCACCACAGCTAGGGAAAACCTCCTTGTGATCTCTGGTTTCTGTTCAGCAGATGACAGCCAAATAATATGTTGATTATTCTGTTTGTGCTGCTAAGCTTGTAAGATGGAATAAAAGCGATATGATCTATTGTGAACCCAATGCTAATGTGTTGCTCCACTCATAAATAATATGCTGAATTTATTTTGAAAATATCTTTTATCTGAATTTCAGTTTTTAAATGCATGAATTAAAATAAAAGCCAGGATAAAATTTTATTTAATGTGTTGCTTTAAACTAAAAAATGTAGATGACAAGTGAAAAATATTTAAGTGCTTAGCTAAGAGTAAAGTATAATCACCTTTCTTTATTAATAATTTCAGCACTGTGATCAGAGACAAAATACATTTTCAAGCAGGCAATTATATCTCATGAAATATAAATGTTAAATAATACAATAATCATTAAGCTAATAATAAACATTATTGACAAGATAAAAACTAAAATACCAGGGTATATAGAAACACTTTGCTGCAATGTAAATAACAGCACATAGAACAAACATCTAAAATATTTTTGAATAATAAAAATATCACTAAAGGCCTTGTGAATATTCATAACTTGTATACAAATGAATGCCCACAAAAAAAACCTACTTAAGATCAAAATGATGAAAAAAAGGCCTATAAAAATAATTTTCAAATATAATAGTATTTATATTACTTTGGTGACAAAAGTTAATACCTATTTTTTCTCAATTAAATATCCTAAACTTTAACAGAGTAAACTATACCCAAATGAGGTAACTAGAATTATATCTGTAAACACATCACAAAATTTCATGGATAAACATTTTTATTAAAGACAGAATTGTTAAAAATATTAAAAATCATAACATTTTCCAACCTCAGAAATTCTTCACTGAATTTTCTAGTGAACTTTACTTAAAGACAATGAAGTACATTATAGGTACAGGTGAGGAGCTTCCTAGGTGGCTCAGTGGTAAAGAATCAGTTCAAATGCAGGAGATATGGGATCAATTCCTGGGTCAGGAAGATCCCCTGAGGAAGATATGGCAGCCCACTCCAGTATCCTTGCATGGAAAATTCCATGGACAGAGGACCTGGCCAGCTATAGTCCATAGGGTCGCAAAGAGTCTGAAGCGACTGACCTTGCACGCAAGGTAAACATATAGATTACACAGTACTTTCTTAAGGGAGTATTCTGTAGGAGGTACATGATCATGTTCATTTATAAAAGTGCACTTTCTTTTTCTGTCTAGAGACATAGACCGAGTTTAAAAAGAGAAGCAAAACCGCCTAACATGAAAATATAGCCTGAAATTATAGATGCAAGTGATAAAATTCAACACTTTCTTTTTTACAGAAAAACACAACATCCTCGGAGTAGACAATCACTTCTTAAGACACAAAAAGCACTAAACATAAACGACAAACTAGATTACTTTAAAGTCATAAACTTGTTTATCAAAAGCACTATTAATAGATTAAAAAGGCAAATCTCAGGGTTGGGGAAGTATTTGCAATATCTGTACAAAGAAGGACTCATATTCTGAATATATAAAGAACTCCCCAAAAATCAAAGAAAAAAACAGATGGCTCAACAAAAAAGTGGGCAAAGAAGTGAACAGGTACTTCACAAAAAAGACTAGTCCAACAGTCAATATACATACGAAAAAGTGTTCAGTTTCATTAATCATCAGGAAATCAGAAATTAAACAACATAAGTCTTAGTACTTTATACCCATCAGAATGGAAGGATGAATAAGATGGGGAAAATGAGGTGTGAGCAAAGACACAGAGCAACTTAAACTCTCACATGAATGTAAACTAGCACAACCATTTCAGAAAACTGGCAATTTTGATTAAAGTTGGAAATAAATACAGTTATGATCCAGTAATTTTGCTGCTAGACGTTTGCTCAAAAAAAATGCAAACATATCAATCAAGAGAGATGTATTAGAAAGTATATACTTAACATTATATAGAAATCACCCAAATGTCCATTAACAGAATAGATAAAAAAATAGTTGTGATATAGTCACAAAGGAATGCAGTAATGAAATTGAACAGACTACAACTACATGCAACAATGTAGATGAATCTCAAGATACAATCTTTAGCGAAAGAAACTAAACATAAAAAATTATACTGTATAATTCTATATATAAAATACAAAAGCAAAACTGTTATAATCTATGATGTGAAAAGTCAGTTCAGTTCAGTCACTCAGTCGTGTCCGAATCTTTGCGACCCCATGAATCGCAGCACGCCAGGCCTCCCTGTCCATCACCATCTCCCGGAGTTCACTCAGACTCACCTCCATCGAGTCCATGATGCCATCCAGCCATCTCATCCTCGGTCGTCCCCTTCTCCTCCTGCCCCCAATTCCTCCCAGCATCAGAGTCTTTTCCAATGAGTCAACTCTTCGCATGAGGTGGCCAAAGGACTGGAGTTTCAGCTTTAGCATCATTCCTTCCAAAGAAATCCCAGGGTTGATCTCCTTCAGAATGGACTGGTTGGATCTTCTTGCAGTCCAAGGGACTCTCAAGAGTCTTCTCCAACACCACAGTTCAAAAGCTGTCTCTTATACACATCTGAATCGAACCAGGGTCTCCTGCATTGCAGGCGGATTCTTTAGCATCTGAGCTACCCATGATA
Source organism: Oreotragus oreotragus (assembly GCA_006410675.1). Lineage (NCBI taxonomy): Eukaryota > Metazoa > Chordata > Mammalia > Artiodactyla > Bovidae > Oreotragus > Oreotragus oreotragus. The sequence continues at coordinate 21,912 of SJYX01012693.1, read as the reverse complement.
TAACTGTAACTTCTAAACTTGACTCATTTTTTTTTTACATTGCTCAGAAAATATATTGAAGATACATGCCTATTACATAAATGTCAAAAAGACTGCATAAAATTTTAAAAATGTGCTTTCAATAATTCAGAATACAGGAGTTTTTGTAAGGATAATACCTGAGACCATAACGTGTTTTATATACAATAAATAATTTTCCTTAAAAACTATTTATTTTGAAAATATGTAAGAAAAAAATGTCTAAGTACATTCAGTTCAGTCGCTCAGTCGTGTCCAACTCTTTGCGACCCCATGAATCGCAGCACGCCAGGCCTCCCTGTCCATCACCAACT